>JAGPOW010002173.1:8681432-8694428 GCA_030014935.1 Caiman crocodilus | reverse complement strand
CTGAAGTTCAATAGACTGGTTTAACCTAAATCAGTTACATTTGATACTACAGTACATTGATCCAGGTGTGCCATTTTGAACCCAATATAGGTGAACTGAACTTCTGTTCTGTTACAGGTTTAGACTGGTTTCCAATCACTTATACCAGTTTATGTGTAATTTCTGTCCTTAGTGAACTAGGTGTGGTGTTCCTAACAGCCATCTCGCTTCCTACATTGAAAGCTATTACTAAAAAGCATTGGATGAGAATAACTCCATTCTCCTTTCTGGCTAACTCTGGTGACTTACTGTGGGAAGCTCTTTTGAGATCAAATCAAAATGGAAGTTATCTTCCTTCAGGTGCCTGCATCTGATGATGCACATCGGTATTTGTAAAAGTTAAAAATCAAGATCTGTTTGAGCTTTTAGACAGAAATCTCCATCCCTGGAGGTTTTTAAGGCCTGGCTTGACAAATTCTTGGCTGGGATGATCTAGTTGAGGATGGTCCTGTCTTGAGCAGGGGTTGGACTAGATGTGACTTCCTGAGGTCCCTTCCAACCCTCATTTTCTGTGATTCTATTAGCTTTCCCTGCATGACAGGCAGGAGGAAGAACTTTCTTGATGTGGAGTCCATTTTAGAGCATTAAAAATATCTAGTTTTCTCAGTAATGACAATTTCCCTAACATTAATGAACCCAGCCCTATAGTTAGAGATTTCCCCACTCTATTTGGCAGCGCTGTGAACCCCAAACCAGCCTTGGTTATGGGTATGAAGGTTGGATTGAACAGGCTAAAAAGGTACTGGGAGTTCACTGCAAAAAAGGATATAAAGAAACACTTTTATAATGAGATTGAGTACTTGAAGTGTCCAAATCTGGCCCTTTAAATGGCTGCACGTTCCCTTTCAGGGGAAAAGGCGAATAACTCTCCTCAGCCTCTCTAAATTCTGGGCTCCTTGGAGCTCAGAGGATAGTTTAGCAGGAAATTTGCACAGTCCTGCACTGCGTACATCACTCTTCTGCCTCTGGTCCAAATTATGGTAATATCTGGCTATTACAGAATAAGAGATCCAGCCATTATAGGAATAATATTACTTAGCATTTATGTATCACATGTTTGTATCTTCAAGGCGCCTTACAAACATTAGTTAAAAATAGCAAATGAGCACGAAAAAATATCACAAGCATTCTGCTAAGTCCTATGCAGGTTGCCAGCTAAACAGATGCCTCGTGGCTGGCTTCCTAACCATACCAATAGGTGTCAGCCGAGAGCCATCAAACCGATCTGTCAGGAGTAAAACAGCAGTCCCTTGCAAGTCAGAGGAGTATTATTTTGGACAGAGAAAATGTCAGCTTCTTGGATAATAATTGGGCTTGATAACTGGGCTTCAGTGACATCAAATTAAAAGAGATGTAAAAAATTCAGAGTGCTGCTTTGCAAATTGCTGTAAATTGCGCTGCGCTAGGCTATTGCAACTGTGTTACTGAGAGGTCAGCTTGGCTGCCGTAGCACCTCTCTCTGAATGTTTGCACATTTGCATTGACAATTAACCACTCGCAAAGGTTGGTTCTTACATAACTGACTCTTACCTTCCTGCTCCACTTCTGTTTATCTTTTGGTTGGTTGTAGCTCTGCCGTCAAATACTGATCGTAGTTGCACCAAAGCAGATCTAGAGCAACTTCAGACGGAAAGGTGCTTCCACTGAAATAACTGAGATCAGATTCTTCTTCATGAACTGTTGTTAGGCAAATAACACGGGCTAACTCAATTTATGTGCTGCAGGCTGCTTCACAATAAGGGGCCTGGTGCATGCCTTAGCACGAAAATCTACACGTGCCCTATGTCCCTAGGGAAAAAGTGCATTATGTTAACTGGCTTTTTTTCATGTTGACCCTGTCACAATCGATAGGAATAACTGACCACGTAAATATGACCTACATGTTTACAGACTGTACAATAATCTTAAACGTTGAAAAGCATTTCTGCTTTCTCTACCCTCATCAGACTTGATATATATTATTCATGCTGCCATTTTTGACGGGTAAAGGTAAGGCAATGCTGATCGTGGAGATGATAGCCATTAATCCGGTTGAACTCCATTTTACTGGAGGAAATGTAGTTGAAAAATCAGAATACTTGTAGCTTTACCAGCTTTTTAAAAGACACTTAAAGCCATCTTCGTTGTATAGTACATTATTTAAGCCAGTTTCAGAAATGGCTTTTTTACACGTATATGCAAATGACCGACTACATTATACACAGAGACTTGAAGATAATTTGACACCCCAATAAGGCTCTACAGAAATGGAAGATTTATGTTGAAATTAGTTTAACAAATATTATTTTAATTATTAATACTTTAATAATAGACCACTGTATTATTTTTCTTAGAAACCAGCCATTAGACTTTTCAAGGTAAGACTTGATTTTCTATTAATTTTTCTAGGGTGGTTAAGAACATTTCTTGGAAAGGTTTTTATTCACTGTTATATTTTGTAGACTAGGCCCCAGAAGTACTGATTGGTCCCTGCTCTCACTAGCCAGGCCACTGCCTTCTAGGGAAACTGAAGTGGTTCTTCCAATTAATCTAGATATTGGACATTATCCTGAGACCTTCGGCACCATGGAAGAACTACATGTCTGTACTGCAGAACTGCTCAAGAACTATGTCTCTTTTAAAATCAGAAAACAGAATTTAAGTAGGACTCCTTTGAATAAACTCCTACCGCTTGACAGAAAGGGGCGACCTGGTTTGCTGACTCCAATCCTGGATCTTGATGGTCCATACGCTATGTCCTTTGCTAGACAAAGTTCATCATGGGCTTCAGAGGCTTGTGGTCATTCAAGTCTCCATTCAGATGCCTTTTTGCAAAAGCCTCATGCATATAAGGCAGTGTGTTGTAGGCAGGGATAGATCACAGGACTGACACCAAACCTGCTTTCTATTGGCCCTAGCTGCAACTGCAGTATGGATCTGGTTACTAGAATATAATAAGCGGGTACCTGCTTCTCTAGCATTTAATGTAGGGAATATCCTCTGAGCTTTGCAATTGAAAGGACTCTCATATTTATTAAAGAAAATTAGACCAGGAAGCCTAACATTCGATTCACGTTGCACTGACTAATGGAGGCAAACTAATAGTATGTATTTAGTCTTGATCAAGATAGAGCATTATTGAGCTTTCCTGTCCTTTTCTCTCCCTTGTTATACTTGAAGAGCTGTTAGAGGCAAATGGTCTGATGATAGGTTTGTAGGTGCGTGGTAATTGTATTGTTGATACATAATGGAACCCCATTCTTGCATGGTATTTTCTTCAAGTTAGACCATAGCAACCTCCTGATGTGATAATAAAATACTTGTGCCTCACAATATTTTAAGCATCATACTGTATTATAGTGTTACATTTCTTGAGCATTATAAGAAGCTTCTTGGACTGAATTTATATGTTAGACTTCTTCTGTTGGTCCAGGGCGTGAAGGACAACCTTTGACTGACCACATGCTGGCTTGCAGATGCTTCTACTGTGTATTTATAGAAGCAAAACTCTATTATGAAGATCATAGCTTACTATCTGTATGCACATCACAATATTAACACACAAAACGTTTTTGCTGGTATAGCAATAACCACACAAGGTGCCATTATTAGGATGTTGGTATCCCAAACTGTAAAGTACTCTGGGTGTAGACATGACTTTAATCATGAAATACAAATGTGCTGTATATATTTAGTGAGATTGCTGTTCCTCAGATTGCATTTGCATTTGTTGTACAGCTGAATTTATTCCTCTGAATGCATCTAGCAATTTACAACAACAACAAAAATTGACTTATGCAAATATATAACATCTTGTGAACAAAGACTGTATAATTTGTTGCAAGTGTTTTGGTTCTGGAAGATATTTGTAGTTGTAAAGTGTCAACGGAAATTAATTGCACACTTTATAGGAGAATGCAACCCATCAATAGAGGCAAATTCAGCTGCCTCTCTAGGGGAACCCAATTGAACATAGCACTTAGGTCTATCTCTATTTTAGGCAGTACTTAAGCAATTTCCTTAAAACATATGCTTATATCTCATTGACTTGAGCTCTATTCTCAACAGGGAAGGACTGCTGAATCAAAGCCTGGAGGAGTTCAGTAAATGGTTCTTTCTTACGGTGGGTCATTTAGGACTTGAAATAACCAAATGGGGGTCTAGACAATCTGCTTCACAGAGGGATTATCTATTCCTTTAACAGAATTAGCATCCTAACACTGTGTGGGGGTGGTGGGGGTTACTTTCAGAGAGCGGCCACTTGCTCTTACTTTCAAAATCGGTGGAAAAATACACTCCACTGCCTATGTAGTAGTCCAGTGAAAAACTTTGTATACAGAGCGTTCTGTCTATGGAAGATGACGGGGCTATTGGTAACTCTGTTCTGAAGATCTTGGCCGGGGAAAGGATCAGAAATACGTTATCAGGAGTCAGTCCAAAAAGCCCGTTTTGCCCATAGGATAACAAGTGCTCTTAAGGTCCTATTAGGTTTGCAGGCGCTGTCTTGCAATGGATTTCTGCCTGTGCATAGTGGCCCATAACACGCTCTGGGTGTCTTATTTGCAGTCAAACTACACATTTGCATCAGCATATCCCAGCATGGAATCTCATCGCATGGGTTGTGCAGTGCATACAAGTCGTCTCTGCCACTCCAGCAGACTGGCATAGTAAAATGATCTTAAATATGTCTGTTAACAAGCATTAACGTGCTGTCTTCTGGCAATGTGGAGATCTAGATCGCGTGCCAGCTAATCTGTTTCTTAAGCTATTTTGTATTGTCATTCTGGAACTGTCAATTTGATGACACAATGCAGTTCACTGTCAGCTTGCATGAGAAGGGGAGAAAAGAGGCTGTGCAAAATTTTAGAGCTGAGCAAATGTTCATAATTACATTCTCTCCCTATATTTGTTTGCGCTTTCCTAGAATTTACTTCAGCCTGTTTAGACAACCTTTTCTTGTACATTTTTAATGTTTATTTTATGCTTTGCTGCTTGAAATCTGAAATACATGCTGTGTAGTTTAGTTGGCCTTGTTCACACAATATTGCTTCTGTTCCCTGATTCAGTGAATGTGGCACCTTTAAGCAGATTTCAGGAGGCAACCTTGCGCGAAACGCATTTAAAATATGCTTTCAGTCAGTAATAGAGTATCTTTGTCTGTCGTTTATTTTTTGTGAGCGTTCATTGTAGAAAAAAATTGACCGCACAAATTGTGACGGAAAACAGGAGGTGGGAGATGGGAGCTGAAGTAAATTTAGTTAAAGATTTGAAATTTTCAAAATGAAAAATGCAGTTGCCCGGCTATACAGAATTCAGCGTGCGCTGGTCTTGCACGCAGTGTCCTCGCAAAGTGCATGAAAAGACTTAGATGGTTTGTATATCTTTGAGATGGAAGGAAGCATTTGCAATCATAACATCTATAAAGTACTTATAAGTAATTATTAAGTAAGTAGCAGTTTCTTACAATGCTCTGGGTTTTTTGGGGGGACATAATATGATTTCCTAAGTGAGGCAGTTAGGTTCAGCCACTCATCCAAAGTCAAAGATAAGGCTGAGGTCGGAGCAAGTGTATTAAGAAGAAATAATAAGGAAAATAAATAATTTGAAGCATGGACAACAGAGCTATGACTTCTGCACTTACTCTTTCCATCCAGCTTTCTGTCAGGTGGCAGCTGTTTCCATCACACTTGCCCCTTCCAAATGGCTATAAAGACAGTTCCCCCTTATTACTCAATGTAGTTGTCTTGCTGCAGAAGGCCAGTGGTAGCAAATCACAGGTAATTTTTACCCAAGATAAAGCTAGGTGAGGTCAACTCTCTATCCCCAGTCTGCCTCTTGAGGTGAAAATTGTAGAGATGTTTCTCCGCTATCATTTTATAGCAGGATGGCTAATGTACATAAATTATAATTCTCTGAAAAACCCGCATCTTTGGCAGTGAAGACCCAGCTGGTACTTTTTTATTTATTGAGGACACTTGAGAGTATTAGTGAATATAAACTGAGAGGTTATGAGAAGTTATAACAAACCTTTCTAATGTAAATCTCATTGGATACATCTGTATTTAGAATTAATTCTATTCACTCACATAGGAGCCGTGTTTGTCTACCTGTTCATTTGCATGTTAATGGAGTTCTCAAGAGTGTTTCCTTGATCTTTAGCAATAGAAAAGACTGGTTAATTGAAATGTATCCAAAAAGGTTTATTTGCCCCTTGGGCTAGGGACAATGGGAGGACACGACAGCTGAGGTTGGTTGCAATGTTGGAGCTAATAGAGCCAGATTTTTAACAACTTGTCTACACTAGAGAGGGCAGTAGTTTCGCGCACTGACTGGTGTATGGTGTTCATCCAAAATGAAGGCCACTATATCAGTTTTCTGTTTTGTTCACATATAGGCTGCTTTGCATTGACTGAGGCTGGAAGGAGCAGCGTGAATGCTGGCAAAACACTTGTAGTTATTTGTGTCTATCTGGTACAACGCTAATGATTAAACATGGTTTGCGATACTGATAGCAGGATCTGGCCCATTTAGGCCCCACAGGAAAAACTATTAAGCAGGTTAAGGACTTCATGCCTGAATACTTGAACCTGGGGTTGTGCCCATACCTTGGACTCCCCCAATTCATTTATTCCACCAAGATCAGCATGGGCTCTTGCTATCTCTTGCACGGTTGCGGTGGAGTTATTAGGTAAAGCCGAAGTACACCTTGCATGTGATCTCTGCTGGAAAGCAGTGGTGCCATGGCAATGCCACACTCACAAAGGATTCCCTTGGGCATGGGAATCCTCCAAAGGTTTGCTTGATCACCTTTCTCCTTTGTTTCGCAGATGGTGCTAACACAATCAGAACAAGAGGTCAGGCTGCCAAGCTAGAGGTACCATGCTGGCTAAGAACTGTTCCGATGATGATACCTTATTTATTACTTCTTATTATCTATTGTACTATTTTTGCATTGACTAACTTCCATGGAACTGTTCTGATTTCCATCACTTGAGGCCCAAAATAGTTCTCTACCTTTTATTTTCTGTCCAGGAAGTCAGAATAACAGGACCTCCCTCCCCAACATAAATAACACTTTGTTGATGTATGCATTTAATAACCAGCTTTCAATTGAATGGTGCTTGCCTACCTCTTAGCAAATGTTTAATTGTATGTTGGTATACTGAGGTTTCAGATCACTAAGAGTTCATTATTTTTCCAAAATACAGCTGTGCTGGCATGTTTACTAATAATGGATGGAATATAATTTAAACTAAAGAATAAAAATTAAAAAAAGCAAAAAACCCCACAGTGTAATGCTGTTTGCTTGTTATTGTGATTGTTCACTCATTAATTGTCAGAACCCCAGAATTCAAAATGGTTCTCCCTGTCATTTGGGTAAGCAAGCTTGCAGCACTACTGAATCTGAGTTGAATTGGATTTGGTCTTTTTTTTTTCAATCTGGGGGCACAGCTGACTGCTTTTAAGGCAATGCAACACTCTTTGCTCTCTAAGGAGTCAGGGAAAAAATGTATGCGACAGCCAGTGAATTGGTCAAGGACAAAACAGCAGTCTTCTCTCCAAAGACATAAGTATCTGGTGGTAATACCATGGTGCAAAAGAGCCAAGTAAGCTGAAGGTGCAGAGTTTTGTCATTGGTTTGCTAGCTAAAAGCAGGCTTGTTGGGAGAGATGAGATGCATTTTGGACAGTGCAAGATAGCTGTGTTCTGTGAAGAAATTATAGGATACAGAGCAGAAGCTTCTCAGCTGCTAGAAATTGGTGCAGCTCCATTATGGAGCTACAGCTGTTTATACCAGCTGAGGATCTTGCCCAATGTCTAACCTTCTCAATATCTGCAGACAAGACCATAATTTAGGGGGGTAGTTTGGGTTTTACAGTCCTAGTGCCTTGAAATGCTACTTGTTTAGTAATAGTAATAAATCTTTCTGTTTCTACAGCCTCTGTAGACTTAACTGCACAAGACATGTAAGGATATAGTCATCAGCACTATATACCACCCATGCTCTAATTTTCTCTGGCTTTCATAAAAGCAGTGGAGAATGGCATGAGAAGAATGGCAAAGGTGGATGACACGGTCCTTTCCATCCTTCCAGACAGACAAGGTGAGATCCACGAAAAGAGTATATTTTTAGGTGCAGATCTGGGTGAGCCTGTGGTCGTGAACTGCATTGTCTGAGGTCCCATTAGTGATCTCTTGGCTCTCTCAATTTTGCTTTCATTTCATTGCTTGTTTAAACCAAACATGGACCAATATATTGACATTTTCATGCATTAACCTTTAATGTATTGGGAATGAACAACGTATCATTGCTTGGCCTTTTTCTACCACTTGTTTGTCATTCTATTGGGATGTCTTCAGATTCCTTTACAGAGACCGGAAATAACATAATATTTTAGTGTATATATGGGAAGATGGATATAAATGCTTTCCTTTCTCCCCTATTTTTAAGTTGCGCTTTGATGCACACAATGTTTTAAAAGCAGCAGAACAGCTACCTAATGTCATTTGTGGCGCAGACTGTAAGGAAGTACTGTAAAAACTCTGTGGAAATTATTTCCATTTGTTCTCTTGAATTATAATGTATATAGGCATTTTCAAATCTTCTCCTGTAACTTTTTATAGAACATAGATAATATTGGAGACTAGAGAAAAAGAGGAAGCGGGAGAGAGAGACTGTAGGAGTAAATCTGAAAAGGTAGTTTAATTTTCACAAGGGAATATGTAGTCTAGACATGCAAATGTTGGAAGTTCTGTAATTGCAAAATGTGTGGCATGATTAAGGCTCTTTTAGAAAGTCACCACAGTTTTTGTTTAAAACTCTTTGGCGTTGTCTTAAGCAGGTTCAGGGCGTAGCGCATTGGGCTATTCTCTGTGAGGCGGACTCAGACTTATGCCTCAAATCAACCTGAGCTATAATAAGGAGCAGGAGACAGATCACCACCCAAGTGGTGATGGCTGGCATTTTATATACAGTTGTAGTATATATTCTTGTAGCCTAGTTGGATATATCCTTACAGCCTTCCATTGGATTTGGTATTGGATTTATGCCAACATAATTGGGTCCATTATCTGTAGAGATATATGGGGAATACAGAAAAGGGCACTCCTCAGAGGAAGTTTTGTGCCTGGGGTGGTGGCAGCTGGGTTGGCTCTGGCAGTGGCATTGGTTCCCATTCTTGTGTCCCCTCTAGGGTGGTACCCAGGGCTGGTGGCCTACTCACCCACCCCTGCTTATGCTACTGGTGTCCCTTCTTGCTTCGGTCCAGTAGATATAGCAGGCATGTTGGTCTGTAGGTAGAGGGGACAATGATAATTATCCGGGTCAACCCTTGTGACAACGTTAGTGTTGGGGCTAGATTATGCTTTTCGCTTTTTGGGAACAGTGGCTGGAGAGAGATCTGTCTGTGAATTCTCCGCCCTCTAATGCCATTGCAGAGGGAAGGCATATTTCAGGTCTTTCAGTCTGTCGGTTCAGCTTAATGCTATGTCTATTCATCTCGAGCTTTCAAAAAAAAAAAAAAACTGAGCTGAAGCTGCTTTAAAGCTGCATAGCTGCAGAGTGCCCCAAGTCCACTCTACTGAGGTGTTCCTTCCTTGAATGAAAGACAAAAAGGACCCGTGGGGGGAGCGTGACACTGAAGAGCCACCAGGAGGAGAAACCGCACAGGATGAAGAATGTGAATTAGGCACTTAAATTTTTGTTGGCAGGATGAGAGCAGGAGGCGGTTACCTAGGGGTGATTCAAAGGCTCTGAGTCTGCAGCTCCAGATACAAGTAATGCTTTGTGAAGAGTATATTAATCCTAAAGTGTCACAACGATGAGTGACAGCACTTAATGTGGTTTCTAACGACAGGAATTCAAACCAGAGATCCAGCAACTGGCTAGAGGGGGTGGGGACATCAGGATTTCCAGCAAATTGATACCAGAAGTGATCAGGAGAAAGGGAGAAGAGGCTGCAGATTTTTGACATGTTATGGTGCCATTTGGCCCAGCCAGGTGAGGAATGAAATCTTGCAGCCCATCGCTGTGGTCTGGGCTGCAGTGACCAGCCTTCTTCCGCTGCTCTGAACGGCTACTTTGGAAAGCACTGGCGCATCGTGTTGCTTATCTTCTCTTGGCACTGCTGTCAGCATTTCTGCTGTTGAGAGAGGAGGAGGAGGAAGAACTAGTGTCCGGGGTCGTCCTGCGCTCTGCCCCAGAGGCTGGTGCTTTCTCTAGTGTGATCAGAGCGGGAAGCCACCATGCTGCCGGTGAGGCATAATTTGCATGGCTGCTAAGCACTCACCTCTCCAGTCTGCGTGCCAGGTGCCTAGTGTCTCTTCCAGTCAGGTTCTTGAACCCCAGTCCTTTAATGTGCTCCTCTTCTGCAACATGCTTTATGACCTCAATTTCCAGTGACATCTGGGGGAGCCTAAGAGTGGAAAGGACTTTGTAGGTCATGGAGTCCAGTTACTCTGCTATTACAGGCAGTGATGTCATATGAGATGAGATGGAGTTGAGGTCAACTTTGGCAAGGCCGAGCTCATAGCAGGTGCGGGCAATTATTTCAGGCAGAGGGCCGCTTACTGAGTTTTGGTGAGCCATCGAGAGCCACACGACAGGCTGCCAGGGCAGATAAATATTTATTTTCTAATTTTTTTAGAGGCCCCACGGGCCAGATAGAATGGCCTGGTGGGCCGCATGTGGCCCACCCCTGGCTTATAAAGACATGGGCATTTATTAGACAGTAGTTAGCAAGGGATGGTCAGGAACAGGGTGAGCAATCATGGGGAAAAAAAAAATAAAACCTTGCTTCCTTTATGCTTGGGACGAAGTAGTCCATGTGACATGGCAACAAATAAAGAGGGCAGAAAGTTTGCACCAACAAATTCTCATTGGCCAGGAAGGGTAAGCTGACTTATTAAGGATTAATACGATGATTAGCATCTGCCTCTGAGGGCAACAGCTGTTAGCAAAAGTAAAAATAGCTTTCAGATAAAACCAGGCGCTGTGATTGTTTATAATGCCTGCAGCCTGCAGCTTCAGGCTATATTCAGTTTTCCTTCTCAGGAACTATTTCTTTCCCTTTGGCAATATTTTGTTGGAAATGTCCAGCCAGTCCTTCTAGGGTTGAAATAAGAAAGACCAATCCTGTTCCCAGTGACAGCAGCTCTAGCAAGATAAGGTTTCCTAAGAGGAGTTAAAGGGATAAATTCTGTCTGGCGTAAACCCACTGATGTCAATGGACTAATGTTAGCAAAGAAATAAGGTCTGATCTCCTTAGTGAGGAAATGCTGGACTGTTAGGATGACTTGTATCCTGCACCTGGTTTGGAGGATGTTCCTTCAGCTGCCATGAAGTGATGTTATAGCTGGCAGTGGATGTGTGCCTGAAAGGCACTAAGAAGATGCATTTAAATCAATATTTGTCTTCAAAGAGTATCCAAAAGGTGCGAGAGAGCAGTAGAATATTAAAAGCTACCTTAGTTCATGTGCTTTGCAAACCCTATCAAAGTACTCTTTAGAGAGAGAATATAGTAGGCCTTAAATTGGTCTCAAAGGAGTGTTCTCCAGGACCATCATATTTAATAGAGCATTCAAATGAAGTGGTGTTGGGAATATGTCTTTAACCAGTTGTGGTTGGAAAGCGCCAAATTCTTTTGCGTATATAAAACAGAGGATGGGAGCAGCGATTTCAGCTGCTTCTGAGAAGAGCATGGCTACCTTCAGAACAGGTTCAAGTTTCATAAAGCTCTTGGGCGGCAAAGGCAGGATGAATTGCTTCCATTTACCTACTGAGAAGGATCTCATAGCAGAATTCAGGTTTATTTTTTCTAGTTTGTATCGCCTCTCCTCCACTCCTTTCAACACATTAAGAATAAAAACACGACAGTCAGCAACAGGGGAGTCCCTTATGAAAACTTCAAATGACTCATATGGGAATTTTGGAAGCAATAATGTGTTAACATTTTAGCTTGTTAATTGTATGTGCATCCACAACAACTGATTTAATATTCCGGAGTTAAGCTGCTGGTATATACATTTGTGCATGCGGGAGAATGAAATGGGGAGTTTGGCAGCAATCTGTTGGGTACCTGTAGGAAGGCTGGTTAAATTCTTTTGTCAGCGCCATTAAAGTTCTTGGTCACACCATGGAAAACCAGTCCCAAGATCCTTTGTGTCTGAAGCCAGTTTGCTTTGATGGCTCTGATTCGCGACACTCTTGATGAGATTTTTAAGTGGCACTTGCGCCATGCATCTGAGACGCTGAATTCTGCAGGTCTTGCGTGAGTAATAAGAATGTGAAAAGACTTGATCCAGTCTTCTAAGAAATGGTAAATAGCCTTGCAATAGAAACACAATTGAAGTCTGAGGGTACGGCAGGGAGGGCAGCTGTTTATTCTTCAGTACATACTTCAATGAGAACCCTACCAGTCCTCAAATGAGAGAGAAAATCAACTTCCATCTGCTTCTCTTCTTTATTTCCCTCTTTCAAGTGGCTCTGTATTCCAGACTGTGGAAAAGACCCTCTGTCCTTCCACAGCCGTGATCTGGCCCCATTCCTCCGGAGCACTGGAATGAACCCAAGTGGCAAGTCTTTTCGTTTCAGAGCCTGTCCAAATAAACCAACGGTGGGCAAAATGCAGCCTGGGGGCTGGATGTGGCCCACCAGGCCATTCTATCCAGCCCATGGGACTCCTAAAAAATTTAGAAAATTAATATTTATCTGCCCTGGGCTGCCTGTCATGTGGCCCTCGATGGCTTGCCAAAACTCAGTAAGCGGCCCTCTGCCCAAAATAATTGCCCGTCCCGAAATAAACTATGCGGAGATCCAGGCTCTCTATTGCTGCTTCCTACCTAACTCCCTGATCCCTTCTTACCTGGACTCACTGCAGGAGCAAGAAACTGGAAGGACTGGGGCAAATGGAAGATGAAGTCCAGGCATCTGCCAGGGTGGCAGTAAGTAGGGTTTGGGATGGCACTTCCAAAGAGACC
>JAGPOW010002173.1:8646938-8657949 GCA_030014935.1 Caiman crocodilus | reverse complement strand
GTGGTGCTGTCACCTAGCTTGAAGGTCTTCAAGAGGAGACTAGATAGCCACCTGGCTGGGATCATCTGACCTCGGTCCTCTTTCCTGCCAGAGGCAGGGGTTGGACACGATGATCCATTGTGGTCCCTTCTGACTCTACAATCTATGAATCTATATTTGCCAGCTAGCTCCATCCAGCTTCCCATTTTTTTTGGATTCCGTTCCCACCCAGTTGCCATCATTTCCCACCTCCCCCACATCTACCTAATCTCTTTTTCAAGCAAGAATATTTCAGACCATCAAGGTGTAATACCTACCCACAATGGCCATCAGTTATTAAATTTTCATATACAAAGGGTTGTTTGGGTTTTGCCACAGAATGAGTAAGTCAATAAACTGATAAACGTAGAAAAAAGGTCTAACCACAGCTTATACCACAGGGCTTTTTTGTTTTGGTTTGATCTAAAAGCTGTAGGCAGAAGACATTGATTTTGGCTGAATTTTCCATGTCTCTCTAGATTTTACAGATTCACAGACTTCATAGACATTAGGGCTGGGAGGGACCTGTGAGATCATCAGGTCCAGCCCCCCGCTCAAGGCACAGGAAGTCAGTGGGGTCAGATGATCCCGGCAAGATAGGCATCCAAGCATTTCTTAAAAGTATCCAGAGTAGATGCCTACACCACGTCTGGGGGAGTCTATTCCAGACTATGGAGGCTCAGGCGGTAAAGAAGTTTTTCCCTATGTCCAGTCTAACACAGTCTTTGAGCAGTTTGTGAGCGTTAGACCTTGTCTTCCCTCGGGGTGCTCTGGTGAACAGATGTTCTCCCAGTTCCTGATGCACACCTCTTGTATAGGTTGCCAATGGCAACAAGAAACAGTTGGCTGTTGGCTTAGGACAATGATGGGTTTATCACTGCCTAATTGCTTTTGTTTTTAGGTTTCTCTTAATTATTCAAATTAATTAATTTTGGTTCGTGTATTAATTATTTGTTTGGTTTACTAAGGAATTTCATGCACAATAATGGAAAGGGGGAGGGGAGAATTACACAGGCTTGCGTTCCCTTTTCCCATAAAGAAGAGTCTTGGGTATTCTGCTAATGCTTAAAAAAAAAAAAAAAAAAGACTGAACAAGTAATTAGGACTCTAGGATGATGATGCCTTTGTACATGGACAAAGTGGTACAGTCAAGTGTCCCCCTCAAGCCAAGCTTGTGGACGCAACCTTACAAGCCGACACGTGGAGAATCCAGGATCATAGAAACTCACTGACCTTGTGCTAAAGACTTTCGTCTTTGTGGAGTCATTCTTTGGGCATCTTGGTTCTCCAGCTTGACAGTATTTAAATTTTTGATCAACACCAGCCTTTCACAACCCGAAGCACGCTACCATTTCCCCTTCAAATCCACGTCTATCTGTGAGCATCATGCTTGGGTGACTTGAAGTTTGCCAGATCACTTCTGCAGCAAGTTTAATTTAAATGAAAGCAGGCTAATACGGTCAATCTGTCGCAAACAGACATTTTCTTTAGCGGGAGCTCCAAATGAACTGGTGTGGTACGGGGGGGCGGGTGTGTGTAGAGGTTAATTCTGTGTAAAAGATTACACGGTTTGCTACCTAACTCTGCTAATGAGACCATCTTATTATCTTTTTTTTCCCTATTAGTAGCTTTATGAAAATTGGACTAATATCACTTCAGGGCAGCTCTTAGCTCTAGTTTTTTTCTTGTGTTTAGGGAACCTTGTCAGTGTTACTTTATTCTTATTGTTGTTGTCCTCCACATTTGCTATGTCTTGCCTCTGAGAAATCGCTGGCCTGAAAGCCTAAATGATATTTTCCTAAAATATTACCTTGATAAGCTTTTGTACAGTTCACCGAGTTTCCCCCCGCCTCCTTAAATATGTCTATGAAATATTCACAGACTAAATCTAACTCATGCATTAAGGGTGGGTGAAATTTCCAAAACTGTTCACTACTGACCTTGCTTTGCTCCCATGGAAGTTGCTGGAAAAACACCAGTAATTTTGGCAGGAGAAGACCCCCATCAAGCACTTACAGAAATCATGCCCTGGAGGGAAATAAGAGAAGGTTTATTCAGCACTCAAGGGAGTGAGGAGCCTAAGTCTTCTTGGTTTGTGGTAAAATGAACATTTCTTAATACCTACCTGATATACCTATTCTTAAATATTTGAAATGTTCCCATTGTTGTTTATTGTTGGGAACTTTAATGGGAGCAAAGTGCCTATCGCACTTCTGACAAATGGTGGTGTTAGTGGTGGTTTTGTTCCCTTTTGGGTTTGTACTGTCTCTTGCCGTCATTCCCTTGCCCACATTCACCTCCATTTTTGCATCCTCAGCAAACTTCCTTCCTTGGCTGCCAGTTCTGTCTTCAGGATAATTAACATATAAAGTGAAAACAAATGGTCTTAATACTGACCCTTGTAGCATCCATTTGTCAGCTCTCTGAACCTCAGACAGCTTCTACTCCAAACGGTCTTTTCATATCAAACAAGCAAAGAGCATGCGGCGCAGAAGCTGTCTGAGATTTTTCCATTAAAGGCCTCAGTTCCTACGTATACCACTTACAATGGTATGAGCATTTGTAAGATGCCTTTCATCCCAGGATCTTAAAGTATAGCTATAAGAGCCATTAATTCGGTCTCACATTCCGGTAAGGTACATTGTTGTTCCCAGTTTGCAAACGGGTAAATTAGGATCAGAAGTTAAGTAGCTTACTCAGCAACACCCTGGAAATCAGCTGGTGCTTTCACTCAGCGCTCAATGCACTTATTTGAAGAAAGACGAGTATAATCATTCCTCCCCTGTAAAGATTTTAAGCCTTGGTGAGTTCAGGTAATTTGCCCAAGGTCCCAGTGGGCGCGCCTACGTGTGCCCCCCACAGGGCAGTTGCTATTGCACCATCACTTCGTACTTGCTTTAGGAAGTACTACATGACGGTGCATGGTTATTTTTAACAGCTACGTCACCATAGCGACTCACCATAGCAAGTTAGCTTGTCGCTACAGCAACTTAGCATTGGCATCATGCTTTGTCCCCGATAACGTTATGTTACTGTAGTGACGAGCAACATCACCGTAGTGCATTACTATGGCAATATAGCATCGCCATGTAGACACGCCCGGTATGGACAGAACTGGTAGTAAAACGCAGCTTTAAGTCTCAGTTAAGCCCCGTATATATTATACTGCTGCCTTACCTATGTAACCCAGATAATATATATCAATAACTTGAGGTCATATTCCTAGAATGGATGGATAGTAGTAAATTATTGCATTAGTAATTTCCATCTGTCCTTTAGCACTTCAGTTAAAAACTAGATTTTCACCCCACGCCTTTTTGTCTGAAAGCATCCCACATCTATTTTTCGTTCTTTACTACTACTACTAATAGCAATCAGTTAAACCACCAGTAGGATCAATGTAATAACGGTCTTCAGAGAATATTGTTTTGTCATTTTGTGGGTGAATTCATGTCATAAGGCAAATTTAATTCTAGAGCTTTTCTTCTTCTCTCCTGTTCCATTGCTTCAACTGAATAACGTTACTATCTGACACATCCTCCAGCACTCTTCAATCATGGTAGATTGTTAATTTTGCCACTCATCAACTGTGTAATTAATAACTTATGAAAAGCATATTCCACTATGTACTTGTAAATATGGACTTTTCACACTTTTGAGCTTTCCACATTTAGGGTACCCATATTCTTGTAGTACTGAGTACTGCAAAACAAGACTTTACTTCCTGATTTACAATATCATCAGAAGCCTAAAGGTTTTTATGTGGTAGTTGTGTTTAGGACTATGGCTGGTGCCCATGAAAAATGGGGATTATGATAAGCTTATTTTTTTATGACTATTATGCCCATCAATTTACCTGCTAGATATTGTTCTGTTTGACTGCACAGTTTTATATCTAAAAGGTATTTTTTAGGAAGAATAAACTAGTAGGGAACTAAATAATAAGAGGAAAGATAGCTTCATGGGAAGTGCACCATGTGTTTTTAGAAAATAATAGGTAGCCTATTAATAGGGAAAGACCTCTCTGCTGCCTTCCACTTACAGTAACTGGCTTGCTTCTTAATAACTGTCAAGTGGACACTAAATGATAGCCAGAGAGAAGCTGAGACATGAAAGGGTAGCAATTGGTTAGGTGGAGATGTGGTGGGAGAGACACTCTGAGAGTGTGCATGTAGCACATCTGACTCAGTTCAGGAGTAGGAGTGCCTGTGTTGAGTAGGATCATCTTAAGCTTGCAAGGAAAGAATAAAGTTAAGGGAAGACCAGATGTGTTTAGTCTTTTGTTGGTGTAAGAAAAGTTGGCAGGAAAACAAATTGCCATTCTGTGATGATTTCTGAGTTTTCTCAACATTTTTCAGCCTGAATCGGGATGAAATGCCAACACACTGAAAACTTTCACGCAAGTAAAATCCCACAATATTTCATTTTGGAAAAACAGAAACATGGTGTTTCCAAAATGAAATATGCTCCCTGTTGGGATCGCCAGCAGTGACTGACTGAAACTGATATGAATGTTGTCAGTTTCACTGCTGTTGACTAATGACTAGCAGCCTGGCAGGCAGAGCTCCCTTGGAAGATTTGTCAAACCAACATGTTTCTCCAAAATATTTTGATTTTGACAAATCAGTGTTTTCCAACAGAAAGAAAGAAAATGCCCTATTAAGCTTTAACTTTTCCTGCCAATCTAGTTTGTTTGTGTCCGTCCCCCTCTCTCCCCTCCGTCTTTGCAATATACTTTTGGATGTAAAAATGTTGTTGTGGATTTCCTAAGCAGGTGGTGATTGCTTGCTCCCAGATGGAAGTTTCTAAGTGGTCTAGTAAGTACGCTTGGGTCTGCCATGGTGCCATTACTGGGGAAAAGATTAGCTTTCATGCAGAGATTCAGGCTAAGAGGCATTGAACCACTGAGTACCACGCTGGAGGGAGCAGACAAAGCAGCAAAATCTGTCAGTGAAAGGTGCCCACAAAAATGACTGCTTTAGGTGCAACCCTACATCATAAGCTCTGATTTTTATTTTTGCCAGGGGAAAGGGACCTAAGAGGATGGACATGTGGAAAGTTTTATGCAGGTGACAGCCAGCTTTGAGGGATCCAAGGCCCTTGGGGTATTCATACTTCTACCTGCAAGAAGAAACATGCTGTGTATTATGACTTTATTATTTAAAATAATATTCCCATTACATTTTGATTTATCCATTCTTATTTGTCCTGGCACAATCCCACCACACACCATTTGAAATAAAAAAATAATCATCACAGCATTCGAAATGTTCATTCCTAGCTCAAATATCGATTTCTAAGAACGTTTAAACCCACTACAACCATATCAGCTTAACACCCATCATTTTCCCAAGGTCTACCAAAAAGTGGAATTTGCAGTGTTCCTACAAGGCTGAAAAGACAAACTGGTGAAGCAGAGAGTCATGGAGATCTGTATACCAAAACATCTCTTACAAAATTAATTACAAGTTAAGCATTGTGCTTAAGTGCTTTTTGGGGACATGTATAATCATCTGTTTAACCCCAATCAAATTCTAAGTACTTCTTGGAATTAGTGGCATCAGGTTACCTATGCATTGCTTGGCTCTCCTTTATCTATGCATTGCTCACAGAGTTGATCATAGTATCATAGTAGCTAGGGTCAGGAGGGACCTGAACAGCTCATCTAGCCTGACCCCCTGCCACGGGCAGGAATGAATGCACAAGACCCCAGACAGGTGATCATCTAACCTCTTTTTGAATTTGCCCAAGGTAAGGGCGAGGACCACTTCCCTGGGAAGTTGGTCCCAGATTTTGGCCACCCTGACTGTAAAATTTTGCCTTCTGATCTCTAACCTGAACCTGTTCTGCATCAGCTTATTACCACTGATCAAAATGAAGTGATGCTGCTTTGATTAGAAGACGGTGGACTAGCTCTTCAGTGGATGTAAACTGATTTCAGCTACTCGAGGAGCTGGCCATCTCGCTGTCTTCTGAAGAACAGCCATTTAACAATGTTTTTGATAATACAGGGAAACATGAGTAATACTTTGATACTTACTACCACCAAGAATCGCCCTGAAACCCCTTGAGTAATGAAAGATCATATCCACACTAATTGCATCACGTACTAAATAAAAATGACCTGCTCTTGTTAACCTCAGTTCTTTCCCCAGCGATACCCCTGTAAAATTGCCACTAAATCAGGAAACTATTGTAGTTGGGCTATTCCATCTCATCCACTTTTCTAATGGCAAGACTAACTCCATGCCAACCTACCACTAAAAAGTACCTGAAGTTAACTGACTCCCACTTGTTGCTGAAAAGAGTCTGTCAGAAATACCCACTTAAAGAGATGAAATGTTTGCATGGTGATTTTTAGATCACTCACCATATTTCTCACATACAACACGCCCCAAAATAATATGTGTACCATCTTTTTGAAAGGAAGAATGAAGAAAAAAAGATTTTTTTCCTTGCATCTGTAGCAAGAGCCTCTATTGGGAGCGGCGTGAAGAGAAAGTGTCCACAGCTAGCAGCTGTAGACCCCCACTTGCAGCATTGCAGCCTTACTTTTGCTTTCCCCAGAGAGGCAGAAACCAATATTACCGTGTTTTCTCACTTATAACACATAGCCCAATTTCCATCAGCTAAATTTTGGCAATTACTGGGTTGTTATTAATGCTACAGGAAAAAAACCCCTGAAAAACATTCTATCAGAACGGCACCTTATCATATATGGATCCCTGGCCAATAAACACCAAGAAATTTCACGAGCATGGAAAACGGATGAAAATCTCCAGTTTTTTCTATAACTCCAATGTAATTCCAGTAAGTCATGACAAGTAATGCCAAAGAATTAGGCTAATTTTGATTGGCTGATAGATTTATGAGCTTGGAAATCACCTGCATAGACATATTCTATGGATTTGAATACAAAACGCTAACCTTTCAGTAAGCATTTGTTGACTCATCCAGAGACCTTACAAAAATTATTTGGTGGTGAAAGTTCTTAGGAATTCCTACGTTACCCAGAGGCTTTTCTTCGAAAGTGTACCATAACCATGAACAACTTGCAACTGGGGTCGGGGCTTAACTAGTTCCTTTAAACAAAACCAGAAGTTGTCAACTTGCATGTCTTATTAAGGAACAGAACCAGAGTCCTTTTTCCAAACCAGTTCTTCATGATAAAATAATTTTTAAAAAGAGAGGGATGTATTTGTCAGGCCTCAGGCTTTAATGTTGAGTGACATCAACTGGAGTACTCTAGCAGAGTTAGGAGAAGTGGGCTGTCATTAGGTGTGTCAAATGTAAGCACCTATCTTGTGTGTCTAAATCTGATTTGCTTGGATAAGGGACTGCAGTATTTGGGGGGAGGTGGATTTTCAAAAATGACTAGCAACATGAGATGTATTTGGGTGCCCACCTTGAGACAAATCTTAAGGTGGCCTGATTCTCAACAAGTACTAAGCTCCCACTCTAAAAAATAGGTCTCATTGAGATATCTTCCATTGAGCGTCTGGAATTGAAAAACACCTAAAATCACAAGTGTCTTTCTCTTTCTCTATTTTTTTTTTAACTGAAGGTTTTTGTAAATTGGATTGGAGAATGGCTTTCCAAGGAAAGTGATGGAAGAAGCATTATTTGACACATTGTAATGGAGTAGGAGGAAACACTCAAGAACAGAGACTAACATTTTAAAAAGTGGATAAAGCTTAGTCGACACTACAAAGTTCTGATGATATATCTATGTCAGCTAGGGCTGTGAAAATTACTCCAACCCTATGAGTGACTCGGGCATGTCAGCAAAGCCCCATGGAGAAAATGCTTTTGTTAGCTTAGCTAGGGAGAGCTAGGGTAACTATGCTACTAGAAGAGCTCCTTCTGTCAGCATTCGCTATGTCGACAATTGTGATTTTGCCAGTATAGCAAAGCCATCCTGTCTATAGTGACAGAAGCTAGTTATAGTTTAGGCAAGTTCATATCTCAAGCCAGTGTGTTCCTGCATCACTTAGGCTCTTAAGTACCTTGGTTGCAATGGCCAGTGTCCCAAATGCCTTTTGATTTCAGGCCTTTTTATTGCTGTGATTCCACACCCAATGTGCAAAGGAAGAAAGAGAAGTCAGTTAGGGGTTTAAGATCTCTAAAGCCCGCTGAAGTCAACGGGAGTCTTTGCACTGGCTTTAAGGGCATCAAAGGGCATAAAGCCAGCTTTTATTTTACATGCCGCCTCTTTATAAAGGCGTTTTCCTTGCCAACTTTTCCCTTTCAAGCTTGTGTAGAGTAACTTCTTGTGTACCGTTCTACTTTGATTAATAGAATAGTTCTCTTTGTCCTCTTTCTCTTGTTGAGGTTACTCTGGCACCTGAGGGCACAACCACAGCAGAACTCTGAGACCTGACTTCAACCTTGTTACACCTTATGCTGTGAGCTGCACACATGTTGATGGATGTTAGTGCTAGTTCGAGCTTGGAGCAGTCACACTTCTGGCCAGAAAAGGTCTGGGAGACTGAAAGAGACCCTCCCCCTCTCATTTTAGGCTTCCCCTCTGCTGCCCTGGAAAGGGTCCCCTGGTTCTCCCCACCCACTCCCTATCCCCACTTGTGGCTGCCTATGCTATTTGTCCCAAGGGAACAGGCAGGGAAGAGTTAACCCTTCTCCAGGCTAAGCCTGCTCAGAGAAGAGGGGTGGCAGTGGTGGCCAGGTAGGCAGGTTAACCCTTCCCTATCCACTCCCATTGGGATGCAGTGTGGGCAGCCACAAGTAAGTGGGGGGAGGGCAGTGAGCAGGAATCTAGGGAGGTTGCGGGGGGTAGTGGGCCAGATCCAGGTCAGCAGGGAAGTGGGGTGGGGGAGGTTGTTTACACTAAGGTGTAGCCTAGAGTGTAACCTTAGTGTAACATGAGCTGGGTAACATGGATCAGAGGTAAGCCTGCCTGGAGTGGCGTAACTTTAAGCTGCTTAATGAGTGCTTAAAACTATTGTCAGGTGCTAACACGTGGACAATCCAGATGTTAAGAGTTCCAGAAACCACCCAAAATGACCAGGTAACAAGGCCCTGAGCCTCTACTGGTGTAAAAAAATGAGTGCATAAACATACTACTTCAAGTTCCAGTAATTCTTTACAAGTAGTGCATGCCGTTTCTTACTTGATTTAAGACGTATAGGACATGGTTATGTAACACAGGCTTTAGTTAAAAAATACGTGCTGAAAAAGGGGAACGATTTGATGAAAACTCTCTAGTATTCTACCTAATCCAATGGAAATTTTGTTGCATGGCAATCAAGTATAAGGGGGAAAGTATAATTAAGGTATGTTGCAGATAATTTTGAGACTCGTAGGTATCTTGCTATTTCATTTCCCAAAGGCAGATGAAATTTCTCATGGCTTGAGTTTTTGGCCCATTTTTTGGTTGACAATGGGCACGTCTGCATGTGCCCCTGACTACAAGTGCACAGGCATTTAGTCCTTGCTAAATGCCCGTGCAGTAACAACCATTACCATGCAGTCCCAGAGGTGCATGGGTCATTTCCAACACTATTGCACAGTATCAACGAGCTACAGTGCAGTCGCATTGGCATCGCCATTCATGCCCACACTATGTCACCATGGCTCATTGCTAGAGCGATGTAGCATCTTGTGTAGAAGTGCCCAGTAAGCGTTAACTTAACTGTTACTGCAGCACAGAACAGGAAATACTGAAGTAATTTACTGGCCTGTCATTTTGTCTGAGGGTTGCTTCAGCATATTCACTCGATAACCTGGTTTGTTTATTACCTCTACCATATTCTGAAGTATTTTTTCTCCTTTTTACCCCCCTAAATTACATGAGCATCAAATTTTTATGCACAGTGGAATATCTAAGCAAGCTGCAATCTGGGAAGATGCCTTGCAGTAAATTGTGAATAAATTACCAATGTAGCTCATGCACACTCATATGAACATTAAGCTGAGAAGTAAATTTATTGTAAAAGAAGGGGAAATGTATGTGCTTTAATGCTAAGTACAAAGTTTGACATGTTATTATATTTAAATGTACTGGCTTAGCAGGCATGCATACATTAAAAAGAAACATCTTCAATCAGAATTTTAATACTACCCAGTCTACAGATGTCATTACATGAAGTCAAACATTTGTATCACTAAACAAGAAGGCCTGACATTTAGATTTCTGTTGATGTGAAAAAGGAGCTGGGACCCCAAATGTTTTGTTGATATTCCTATTCATATTTCCACAAGCCAGTCAAATTACAGTACAGTGCCTGGGGTTCCTTCATTCAAAGCTTGAATTTGAACAGTGCAAGCCATTTTTTGCAATGCATTGACCGATTAGGGTTTTCAAGAACAAGAACTGTGCATCTCTGTCTTTAATGATGTGCTTTTTGATCTGCAGAGAATAGACTGATGTAATCAAGTATATATCTCTCAGTAATTGAAAATGGATAGAAAGGAAACAGATTTGTAGTCTGCAATGGTTAGCTGTAAAACAGCTCAATTTTACATTGGTAAAAATCTCTTAAGCCAGGTCTTGAAAGGTGTCACTCCCCTGTGACTGTTGCTATCTGCAATGACAGCTGAGATGTTTAGCAATCTCCTTGATCATTCCTTTAATTGGACAGTTGGATTTATTGAATCTGGAGCTTGACCTGAACAAGTTCATTTCCTGAATGCCCTAGTCTCACCCACTTCCTGTTGCAACAACAGACTCCCTTGCCAGTTGAAGAAATTAGGTTAGAAATTCATTTGTACCTTACAGATTACTGATCTGTAGAACCTATTACGCCTGTATAGGTATTATTTTTAACAGCTATATAGAGGTGGTTGGAATTTCCTGCATAAAGTTGGCCTATTCAGTACAAAATCTAGAAGTGAAAGGTTTTCCTACCACAGTGTCTTGCTAGCCATGGAGGACACATATCTAATATCTTAATTCTTATCTCCAGTTAGACCTCTTTGGAGAAAAATACATGGCCTATGAGATACCATGGTGTGCCTTTATGATGGAGCAGGGATC
>JAGPOW010002173.1:8636056-8646086 GCA_030014935.1 Caiman crocodilus | reverse complement strand
GAAATGCAGTTTGGACAGAAAATATATATTCTCTCTCTCTCTGCACTTCTATTCAGCCTCAAGTTATTAAACTAGGTACAGGACTCACTGGGTGCCATATGTGCTGTCTTGGAGTATATCGTCATCTATCATGTTTTTGGGGGTTTAAAATCTAGGAGTATGCAACTGTAAGAGTTAAATTATAGATCTGTAAGGAGAACCAATTTCCTTGTTTTTCTTTTCCATTTTTAATTGTATCTAAAATTGATAGAGATGAGCATTGTACAAAATGCAGGTGCTGGGAAAGCTAATAATAAAGCCACAATTAGAAAAAAAAAGAGACCACTTAAATAAGTAAATAAGCTATGGATGACCTGTTTCTTTAATGTCTTATGGGATATTATGATGTGAGAGAAATTGTGTGTGATCCTTCAGTAATTTCAAACTGCAGTACATCTGATTATATAATGGTAGGTATTAGTCTCTTAATTTGAAAATGATCTGAATTTAGCTATTGTAAGTAACAGTGTATAATCCTTGAAAGGATAACACTCAATTCCATTTCCTGCTGGAGAATATTAGCCATCACACCTGGTTGAATAAAGTGACATACATTTACTTTCTTTCACTTGTTATCACACTGTAATGTACAGGCTTTTCAGGTTTGAACTTGCCCACTCCTAGCACATAGTGTGATAAAACCTTTCAGCAAAGGAAGGGATATTAGGTTTTCGTAATTCCTGCTGAGCTCCAACATGCCAAATGCTAAGGTTAAACCAAAAGGAAGAGCAGGAAATGGTAGCCTGAGCGCTGATGACCGACTGATTCAAGCTTTCCCATGCCAACTCTCTGATAGCGACAAGATGACCGCCTACTTAACGGTGAAAATGCTACATCACTTTCTAGAACCTGTTGTTATTTATGTTCTCCATCTTGTTTGTAGAGAGTTACTCCTAATAGCTCAAGATGTCGTAGATTCTTGTTTTTCCAGGAAAACCAGACTCCATTAGACTGGAACGGATGTCATCATACTTAATGACTTTATTTTGCAGGTTTCTTTTCAAATTTTAAGTTTATAGCTTTTTCTTTTGATAATATTTTTATCTTTTTCACAGGAAGCCAATGGGAATGTATCACAAAGACCAATTTAGGAGCTTCAGTAAATTTGGAAAACTCTATTTCTAATATATTTCCATTGGGGCTGAATCGGTATTGGGAAATTAATTTATGTAAGAGAAACCATAATAGATTTTTTTTTTCTTTCCCTTTTCCAGTTACTCTGTTTTCTTTCTTTCTTTAGGTTACATGTCATAAGTTTGACCCTTTTTAAGGCTGAAATCCTTGCTTATATTTTGGAACATTGTTGTGGGCACTTGACCCAAAATATACTGATTATATAGGTAGAATATTTCTTAGTGTAAGATGCACATATACAACATAGTTGTATTCTGGGTGTCTCAGAAAATGTCTCAGGATCTAGTCTCAGAAACTAGTTCTCACTTAATCATTGTTCCCACGTAACTAGAATAGGCATGGACTATAAATAAATAAAAGGAAGAAATGTAGAATAAATAAGCAAGATTTTTTTTCTTTAGTACATAAGCACAATTTCATAGAAGTTGTAAGTATTCGGCACCTCACAAAATCTGTCCCGTTGACTTTAACAGGTATTTAGCATGAATAAGGTACCAAGTTGAAGAAATATTTTCTGATCAATAAGGTTTTCAGTGAATTTACAATATTTTAGATTTTCAGACAGTTTGCTATTAATCTCAGTTTATTAAATATTGATTGACCATTTCTACTTTTTAGAGACTGTAGATCAATTTGGCTGTATTTGCTTTCAGTAGCAACTCTTTTGTGCAAAGTAAGAGGGTTACCTTTAAATATTATGTTTTACTGAATCCAGGATGACTGAACTTAAGATGACACCCCTTTAGAGTCTACATATAGAAAATTATAAATTAGTTATAATTTCCCATGTATAGACTCTAATTACTGAGCGGTAGTCTTAAATGCATCTCCTCCACTCACACGCTCCCCTCTCCCCCTGCCCCACCACCACGTCCTGTGCTCCTGGGTGGCTCTGCGTCAAGTCCCTGCCTGGTCTCTGCCTCCCCATTGGGTCCTGTGCTCTTCCCCGGCTTTGTGCTGATTCCCTTTCCACATTTTGGCTCATCATGGGGCCAGGGAGAAGCACAAGCAGAGAGCCAGGGACCAGGTTGAGAATCAAAGTGGAGCCAGGGAGCAGCAGGGCCCAGCACTGTCTGCAGACACTAAATTTTACTTAATACTTGATTCTAAGATGATGCTTGGTTTTTCCCATGTTGAATGGGGAAAAAACCCTCATGGAATTGAGAAAATGCAGCAGTTGCTCTAGAACCAATTCCCCAAACTCATGCTCAAGAAAATCCTACTGAAAATAATTGAGAATTTGTTTCAATAGGGACCTCAAGTTTTTCTTCATAGCTTCCATTGCGTGTTAGGCGAAAGCAGTGTTAATGTGTGATATGAATTCGTGTTAACATAGCTTAAATTGGAAAATATATTTTTAGCAGCACAAGTATAAGGGAAAGGTCTAAGGATAAGGGGACAGCTTTAACTTTCTTATGTCTCAGTGCTTCTCTAGTAAGTCATCGGCTAGTAGTACGATTTTGTGCTCTTCCTACTGCTCTAATCTGTGCTGACGAACTAGCTTTCCATAAGGATCAGGCTGCAGTTTGTATCAAACAGAGCTTGGACAGGCCACAGAATCTCGCCCATTCTCTATCTTCCTCCTTTTATTTTTTTACAGTTCATTCCTGCTCCTATTGATGTCAATTGAACTTTTGCCATTGATGTAAATCGATAGAAGTTTGGTCCCTTCACATAATGAAAGTGAGATAGATCTCCCTTATGATAACAAACTCCTTTACATATAGATACATAATATACATTATAAACCCAAATTCTTTATGTTTATATACTAGGATGTATTTGATTAAATGTGGGACAATATTGGAGATCTGTGGTAGCAAAGGCAGGAATGTGAGAGTCGCAGGATATGGCAAGGAAGGACAAAAATGCAGAATTAATGAAAGAGAAAGTAGCAACTGAAAGTAGCACCAGCAATGGCCAAATTATGCTGAAGTCAATAGGAAACTTTCCATTGATTTTTCTGGAATGAATTATAGGGCTGAAGCAAGGCTTTTGATATGGTTTCCCTCAATATTCTTGCAAACAAGCTACGGAAGTATGGGTTGGATGAATGGACTATAAAGTGGATAGAAAACTGGCTGGATTGTCAGGCGCAGAGGGTAGTATTCAATGGTTCAATGTCTAGTAGGCAGCTGGTATCAACTGGAGTGCCTCAGGGGTTGTTCCTGGGGCCAGTTTTGTTCACTATCTTCATCAATGACCTAGAAAATAGGATAGAGCGAGTCCTCGGGAAGTTTGCAGATGACACCAAGCTGGGGGGAGAATAGATATGCTTGAGGGTAGGGCTAGGATTCAGAGAGACCTGGGCAAATTGGAGGATTGGACTGAAAGAAATCTCATGAGGTTATAAGTCAGCAGTCTGCCCTAATTGCCAAGAAGGCTAACAGCATAGTGAGCTGCATTAGCAGGAGTGCTGCCGGCAGATTGAGGGAAGTGCTTATTCCCCTCTATTCAGTGCTGGTGGGGGCCACATCTGGAGTACTGCGTCTAGTTTTGGGCTCCCTGCTACAGAAAGGATGTGGACAAATTGGGAAATGTCCTGTGGAGGGAAACAAAAATGTTTAGAGGGCTGGGGGACATGACTTATGAAGACAGGATAAGGGAGCTGGGCTTATTTAGTCTGCAGAAGAGACAACTGAAGGGGGTTTAATAGCAGCCTGAAGGGAGGTTCCAAAGAGGATGGAGTTAGACTGTTCTCAGTGGTGGCAGATGATAGAAAAAGGAGCTTTGGGTGCCTGTAGATGTGCTGGGAGGCTGCTGTGCTGTGCTGTGCTGTAATTACACCATGTAAGAGCAGACTCAATTAATTGAATCTGCTGGAGCATGCTAATTAGTGCACTCCAGCCAGGCTCCGCATCTCATATATCGGCATCCCCGTGCTTCAAAATGGTGGTGGGGAGCTTTAACTAAAACTTGTTTTACAGGCTTTAGATAAAGTGCCCCTGCAGCCATTTTGAAGTGTGCGGATGCTGATGCATAAGACGCTGTGAGTGCTTTAATTAGAGCAGCTCTTGAAGTCCTCCCCCTCTGAGCATGTGTAAAAACACTCAGTGGACTCAAGTTTCAGCAAGGGAAGTTTAGGCTAGTTATTAGAAAAAACTCTCTCACTAGGAGGATGGTGAAGCACTGGAACAGGTTACCCAGAGAGGTTGTGGATTCTTCATTCCTGGAGGTTGTTGAGACTTGGCTAGACTAAATCTTAGCTGGAATGATCCGATTGGGAATGGTCCTGCTTTGAAAAGGGGCTTGGATTCGATGACCTCCTGAGGTCCTTTCCAACCAAAATTTTCTATGGTTATATGAAATTGGAGGATAATTGCAGAAGTGCTGAGAAGGTGCTAGAGTGGAGATGGAATAACACCTTGAATAGCATTGTGGTTGAAGCTACAAAGACCATAAATAGCAAATAAGCTGCTCATTAGGGCTATGCAAAGCTTTGGTTGCTGATTCAATTTGGAGGAGATTTGACCCAATTTGGTGGCCGAATCTCTGAATTGAATCAGGAGACCAATAAAAAGGTCTGAATTGATCTGAAGCTCTCTGAATCAATTCAGAAAAGTTTCAGAAAGCTTCATAGATTCAGGCAGTCTCTGCTCACCGCTGCAGGGAGCTGGACCCAGACTCCATGCCAGTAAGTAGGGGGTGGAGGTGGAGCTAGAAGAGGAGGGAGGGAACCATGGGGGACCCCTGCTAGGCCCCATCCCCTGCCTGCTCCCCCAGCCTTCCTGAGCACCCTACCCGCTTTCCCAACCACCCCCATGGATGCTCCACCTGGCTCCAGCTGCCAGTTATTAAAAGAAAAAAAAAGCCCCACACTCACCAGCCACTGCCAGGTATGGGGATAGGCAATCCCCTCTGTCCGGTGCTGCATGGGGAGCTCTGCCATGAGCCCCCATCCCTCACCTGCTCTCCCAGCCCCATCGATGCCTGCCCCACCCAGCCCCAGCTCCTGGTTCTTTAAAAAAAACAAACAACTCACCGGCTATAGCAGCCACCACTGGGGTTTCTGGGGGCTCATGGCAGAGCACTCCACACAGAGTAGAGCAGAGGGGATCACCCCCCGCCTGGCAGGAGCCGGTGATTGTGGGGCTTTTTGTTTTAAAGAGCCAGGATGATGGGGCCGGACAGTGCGGCCATTGAAGGGGCTGGGAGAGCAGGTGAGGGATGGGGCCTGTGGGATTCAGAGATTTGACTGATTCAGCGGTGACTGAAACTTTGAATCAGATTCAGCAGAATTGTTTCAGGACAGTAATCTGAATCACCAAATCGAATCCTGTCCCCCGAATCATCCGAATCCAATACTAGCTGCTTCACACGGGCCTACTGCTCATGATCTACTGCCAACACAGGCTAATCTGTTTTTCTTGAGGCAAAGAAAACGATATCTGTAACTGATGTCAAGGCAGATATGGGCAGTGTATCCTCAGGATGAGGCATGGTGCAGGCTTTGCTCTAGTATCTCTAGCAAGAGAACAGTATATTAAAATCACCAGCAGGCATTTTAAATAGGAAAAGGTAAGATAAAGCTCCAAAGGGGGTGATATTTTTTAGGCCTGCAGTGAAAGGAGGGGGATAAAGTAATGGGACAGAACAAGTCAATGTACACATCATAATTCACTCCTAACAGTTTAATCAACGGTGACCCACCAAAAATGATCAGAGGGATCCCATGTATGTGAAAGTGTTTTCCCACCAAAATATCCTTCCTCTATTATACAGGTAGAGTTGTGATAGCTTTTGTTCAATGTGTTGTGTACCTTTAAAGCTTTAAGCATTTTTCTTGGCCTTGATTCAGCAAAGCACATTAGGGTGCCCATACCTTGTACTCAACAAGCTTTAGATAAAGAGCCCCGAGCACCATTTTGAAGCACAGGGATACTGATACACAAAATGTTCTGGGCACTTCAGTTGGAGCAGCTTCCCTCCCCTCCTGGAGCACATGTAAACATTTTCTTCAAAGTTCATTATTAGGTTCATTCCTGTTCAGTAAGGCATGTAGTGAAAGAGATGCACTGCTGAATTAGGAGACTGAGAATATAAACCAGACACAAACCACATGCTTCATCCTAAACCATTAACTATTGTTCTGTCTCCTTTTGGCTTTCCTTAATATGCAATTAAAGTCAATTTAGACGCAACGTAAATGTTTTACATTTTGTGTAGACACATGAAACATTGTTTTGAAACCACATATACCCTTGCTACCCAGAACACTGGGTGATTTTTAGTAGGGCTATGTGAAGCTTCGGTCCCTGATTTGATTCGGTGGAGATTTGGCCCAATTCAGTGGCCAAATCTTCAAATCCGAACTGAATCGGGAGACCCTTTAATCTCCCTGAATCAAATTGTAACCCTCTGAATTGACTCAGAGAGATTTGTAAAAAAAAGTTGTGGAGAATTACAGAATACTTTCTGGAGCTATTGTTCAGCTCCATTTCCCCTACATTGCACATAGTGGGTGTGGGCAGTGGAAAGGCTTGAACAAAGCTGCAAAACTTGAACTTCGCACTGCTATCCATGACACCCATGAACTTTGAAGGCTAGGGACAGAAGTTACGCATAAACTGGGTTAAGCAATCAGAAGCTGGTTTAAACCTGAAACAGAGCAGAAGTTCAGTACACATAAACTGCTTTCAAAATGGCCAAAACAGCTTTACAATAAACCTAGCTGGATGTAGTATCAGACTTAACCAGTTTATGGAACTTCTGTCCCAGATCCCTTCCTGGTTCATGTTAACTCATGGTCCCCCGGCATCCCAAGATGCTTTGCAGTCCTGGGATATGCTGCCTGCTGCAGTGGAGCATGGACTGCTTCACACCTCTGCTCCATACCCTGCTCCTTGCCCATGTTTGTTGGCCCACAGGGATGGGGGAGGGGGTCAGGGGAACAGACCCCCCCAGACACCCCTAGCCAGGGTCTATGCAGCACATGGGGAGAGGGAAAGCCCCTCTGGTAGAAGATTTTGAGATCCTGGTAGTCCTCTCTCCTCCCTGCCACCCCTTTCTGCTGCTGCTTGCTTCAGCAACTTCCACAGCAAAGAGGGAACAGATGACCTCTGGCCCAGGTGCATGCCCATGCAGCCCCACATGGGGTCACTAGGGAGCCCCTGCCTTGTGGGGCAACCCCCAGCCCAGCCCGGGGCACCCAGCCTGGGGCAGCCCTAGGGAGCTGAGGGGACTTCTTCCCCTCCCAAACTTGCCTCATTAGCCATGAGTCTCAGGCAGCTTCAGAGAGTGGAAGGAAGTTCTCCTGTTCCTCCACAGCCTTTTTTTGCCTTAGCTGCTATGAATGAGAGGCAAAACTATGCAGGGTAGCAGAGGAGTTTCCATCTGCTCTGGGCTATCCCTGAGACTCACAGCAGCTAAGACAAAGGGCTGGGGTTGGGGAGGAGAAGACTTCCTCTCAGCTCTCTGGGGCTGCCCCAGGGCCAGGGGACCTTGGGTTGGCATGGGGGGAAGCCCCTAAGGCTGAGGTTGCATGGGCAGACGTGGCCCAGAGGACTTCTTCTCACTCTCTCCTGGGGCAGCTGCTGAAGCAAAGGGATGCCTGGGCTGGTGAACCCAGACTGGGGGAACCTCCTGGAGGCGAGGCCCCCCAAGATGGGCCAGCACCCAGACAGGGGGCTTCTTAAATCCCTGTGGGGGGACAGCAGAGGTTTGGAGATACTTGGCTGTGCTGTCAATGGCCAGCAGGGTGGGAGACGTGATCTAGCACCCCCCACTTACTGCCCTGGGTCAGTGTAGACCCCTCCCCCTCGCCACCGTTGAAAACTGAATGTCAGTTCAGTTGGTTATCAGTTCAACCTATGCAGCTTAGTGGAAGCTGGCTAGGTTGAAATGGCTCAGCCTTAGGCTTTTTGACAGTCTGTACTTAGTTGAAGAGACTCTCCCTCAGCAATCAGCTCCAACATCCATGCAAGGGCAGTGGGAGGCAGAGGAAATGGGAAATCAGTCCTTGCTGTTCTAAGTCCATTTATTTTTTTTTCCTCTAACAAGTAGAAATAAGAAGGTTATATGAATTAAATAGTTGTCTAGAAGTCTCCCCCCTAATTTCTTTCAGTAAATGTAATGAAATGTCCCTTAGCCAGATGTTCAAGCTGCTAAATGGAATAATATTGCTGTCTAAGATGTGACTTATGGGTCTAGTAATACAAACCATCCAGACTAAATGTGTTTAGAGAAATGAGGTGTGTATTCCAGATCCTGCTAATACTGAATGTTTCCATGATTGTATTAGGTTAGTGATTGATAGCTTGAGGTCCCACACAGGGTACAGTAAAGCTTTTGGAAATCATTTCTTTAAAATATATATACAATTATTACATGTTTTAGGAAAGTAAAATCATAAAATCCTGATCTAGGAGGAGACAACACTAGGATCATGGATGGGAATTGACTAATGGAGCTTCATGTTTTCAAGGTAAAAAATAGGATTCTTTAGAAGTAGTTCATTTATTCTCATAGGATGAAAATCACATTTGTGCAGAGGGCCAGCACAATGCTTATGAGCCATTTAAGTACCACATAGGTGGGGATTAACTAAGATTTAAGTGGTGCATACGCTTGAGCTGCCCCTTTTGTCCAAGGGTTGATTTCTCCCACATTTATGTGGAACCACATGTGCCAAATCTAGTTCCAGTGCTGGAAACGTACTTTTCCAAATAAACTCTGAAGGCTGATCCATACGGTCAAAGGCTCAAGACAGTGCTGCCTTGGTTCAGTGAGCTACTGAAGGGGGAATACGAATATACTGGTTTTCACTTTCAAATAATGAGTTTAGTTGAAGGATAGCGTGGCCTTTTGCCCTTATCTCCTATGTAGGGTTGACCAAATTGTCTTATTATTAATTGACTGGGAAGACAATATTGGTATAGCAGCAATGGCAACGACAACTAGTTAGACGGCTGGTCTTTATCAGAACAGGATCTCATTAATGCTGTATATAAAACTCAGATCCTTCAAACACTTAGCTATGCTTTAGTGTTGTCTCATAGAAGTAAGTTAAGTGACTTTGCTGAATTGGGGCCCATGTATCAGACTTTACTATCTTCTAAATAGGAACAGTGATTAGTTTATTTTGGTTTTTTTGTAAGGCAAAATAAGCAACAAAGTAGGCTTTGTACTAGTTAACTAGAATTTAAAAGCAATAACATGAGATTTAGAAGTTGGGGTAATACAGAAGAGATCATGAGACATGAAAATATGTAGACCATAATAATTCTACAGAAGATAAATTTATCCATGGTATAGTAGCTCATCCCATTTCTGTGTCCCACCTGAAGCCTTTTTCTTGCAGTGGAGCACAGAAAGATTTGAAGATTGATAGCTGTTCAGGCCATAGAATTGAATCCTCTTAGTCCAGTAATATCTTGCATTTGACTGAACGGTATCTTCCATAAAGGCACAAAGTCCCAGTAAAGAAAGGTTAAAACTGGAGAATCTAACATTTCCCCTGGCAGTTTGTTCCAGTGGTTTTCTCCATCAGGTTTAAGAATTATCCTATTTCTTATTTGAATTGGTCTAGCTTTTACCTCCAGCCATTGGTGTGTATTATGCCTATCTTTGCAAAGAGAGCCCTGTTCATTTTCATAAGGAGACATTTTCTCTTTATAAAGGTAGCTGTATACCGTGATCAATCACTTCTCAACAGCACAAGTTTATCTTTATGTAGCCAGACACTATAATGCCCACACTTTAAGACAAAAGCCCTGGCTTTCCTCTCGCACCCTGGATTGCCTGCAGATAGTCGTTTATTTTCAGCTGAGCGTTTTGTCTCCTTTACATATGATTTCTGGATGAAATTTTGCTTTGTTGCACGAGGAATGAAGACATCCAGGATTTCTCTCATTTTCTG
>JAGPOW010002173.1:8596180-8634517 GCA_030014935.1 Caiman crocodilus | reverse complement strand
GCTGTAACCAATGAATAGATGTTTACAAGGTGGGAGGGCTACCCATTTAATGCTTGATGCCACGGGCATAATGCATGGCCCTGTACCATCCCTACACCCTGCCCCATGCCTCGCAAGTGGCATCGTTATGTAGCTCAGGCCCCAAGATGGACCTCATACATGCCTGCCTGGCATCCGGACCTCACCTGGACCCCTCCTTCTCGGGCAGTCTACTTAACCCTCATACTAGGCTGCCAATCTCCCTGAACCCTTCTTCCTCTTGCAGGTGGCACCCTCTAGGACCTTTGGCCACACAGGCCCTGGCCTCACCTCCAGGCCAGTTGGAGCCCCAGACCCCTGGCTTCTGGGTGTCCCTCGCAGTGGCGCTCTAGCCCTTTGACCAGTCTGGTCCTAGCCCCAGTATTGAATAGTTGAGGGTATCTTTGGTCAGATTATGAGCAACTAGCCCTCTCCTGCTCATATGGGTCTGCCTTCTCAGGCTGCTCCAAATTCAGCTCGCTGTATCAAGGCCAGCCCATGTGCAGTCCTTCAGGCCAACCCATGCAAACTCTACTCTACACAGCCTTCTTACTGCTTTCTCACACAACCTTACTGGGCCCACTACTCTGCCTCTCACTGGGGCTCTCGGCCATATACCGCTTGGGCCTCAGGCCTCTGATGATAAGCCTGGACCCCACAGATGTGGCATTTTTGGGGGATCACCCCACCACAAGCAGCCCCACTACACCATGCAACCCTAGCAGGGTGTAGTTTTAGGTCATTCCCCAGGACGAGGAGCCTCCCCCATCCCCATAGTTTCTACCTTTAACATCCAGGTGTCCTGGGAGGAGCAGCTCTGGCTGGGGGATGTTCTCACTGCAGCAGCTGCCCACTCAACTGTGAGGGCCTGGGTTTATAGTGAGGCTGCCCAGCCCCATCCTCCAATCCAGGAATCCCCTTCTGGTCATGTGCCTGCTTCATTGAGCTGCATTGCACCTGCTGGCTGCTCCACAGCCTGCTCGCATCTTTTAAAGTGACACGCACAAAAGGTGCCCTGCCACAGCATCTTTGATATGTCTTCCTAAACAGGAGATGTTTCATTTAAAGTAGACTGTAAGAGTTTTGATTTTTCTATCAAAAGAGGAGAGTTATTCATAGTATCAAGGCCCCAAAAGGATGACTGAGTCACAAAGGACAGGTAGTCATCTTAGTTTTGTAGGAATAGAATTGAAAACATTTTCCAGCTAGACCACACTTTCCTTCCTTTTGGTGCAATGAAAAATGTTAGGTCATGCGACCCTCCTGGAAATTGCAGCTAAGAAACACGATCACACATGAATGTATGCAAGTTACCAGTTGCTTGGCATAGGTACCCCATCTCCTGTCTGAGTCTGACTTTCTGACTGTGATTCAAACTTCACATGTAGTCTAAAGTGAATAGGCATATACTAACATTATTAAACAAGTCACCATCACATCACTTAGCAAATCTATGCTTGCTGCTAAGGAGAGAGACATAATTCTGTGGTGAAGATTTGTTACAGATTGTGCATCAATACTTATTAAATCGCCCTGACTATGGTATGTGAACAGCATTTGCTTGTTGATGCTTTTAAAATTTGTCCCTTGTGAGATCCAACGCTGTTGATGGATATAAATGGAGAAGCAAAGTTGCCTCTGGTAGAAGAAACATGACAGTGATTGACGTGATTGTAGACTAACTGGAAATGACTATGAAAAATCAGTTAAATTTGCCCTTTTTTTAAAATGGCTTTGCTTAACTTTCAGTGTATCTAGTGCCTAGGGGAAGTGTTGGCTTGACAGATCTTGAGGCAAGAAGACTGAAGGCAATGGGACTCCACCTATTTCTACCAGGTGAGAATTTTAAGTACTTATTTAAAAAAGGGGGAAGGAAGGTATAATGGATCCTGCTATATAAACAGGGCTCAATAAAACAAAGTGAAACTGGCTTTGCTGCCTGTAGATTTAAATTAGCCCCGATCCTGCAATCTCTACTCATTCCACTAACTAGATATGAGAAGCAACTGATGTGATCAGGCTCCTAGGTGCAGTGTCTCCAGAAAAAGATTGATGCGAACAAGAGCCAAATTCTCCTCATTGTTCACACTACCAGGAATATAAGAGGTGGAGGACATTCCCGTTGGCTTCAAAGGTTTTTTCAATACCTGCTGATACAAGTAAGTGCTTAGTAGTATTTTTGGAAGTCACTTTGTTCTGACTGAAACCACAGGGGATACAGTTTAACTGTAAGCAACAATGATTTTCTGTCTACATGTTTAGGTGCCTAAATGTCTTTACATAATTAGCCCTTACATGTCTAAATCTCAGTGGAAGTCAGTAGTACAGAGCTCCTAAGCTACTTATCTGTGGTTTTAATTTGATTCTTAGTTGATAATCTTCCACCTTAAAATGTGGGATGGATCCTTCTCTCAGTGTGTTAGGATCAAAGGATGTTTTAACATGGAATGCAGTGGGAAAAGGAAGTATGGACTGGGCCCTGAGCGAAAAATACCATTCGCGCTGTTCACAACGGCTAGCCACTGAATTGCTAAACCATAGTCAATGATTTGTGATTTCCACAAAACCCCTAGCTACTCTCCTAATGAAAGCCATGTTGCTTATAGGTATCACATCCCTAATTCCACTTTAACTGTCTAATTATTTCTTGGCACTGCAACAAACAGTTAGCTGAATTTATAGGCAGACATATTTTTATGTATGGTAGGCAGGAGGGGGAGGAGGGCTGAAGTTAACTTTCTGGAATCAATGTTCATTTAACGTAATTATCAGGCAGTATTATCTCTTCATTACATCGTGTCCTAATTTTAAACTGCTCTTACCTTTTAAATCTTTCAGTCCATTAAGGAGCTCCTGTGAGGCCATAAGACTTGAAATAAACCCCAGAAAATCTTCACCCAGGTGGACTCTTGATTTTTCTTTCTTTATATTGTTGTTCTTCATTGTCTCATGAGCCTCCTGGAAGTTCCTAGTCCTGTTGACTTTCCGTGGCCTGTTATTGCTAAGGGGCAATTAAATAATCCATGAAGAACACCGACAACAGACAGCCATTGGGATTCTTTCTTTAATTGTTTGTAAAGACCCCTTGCAGTATCAGCCAACAGGAGATGTTCACCAGTTCAAAAAACCAGAACAACAAACATGCGAACAAAAAAACCCAAGTCTGGGGGAGAAGATGGCCCCAGCATGTGGAGCATGAATTTCGACTGCTTTGCACCTTCAACAATCATTTCCATCTGTTGAAAGTAGCTGTGAATGTCTCCTACTGGTATACCTGAATTGAGAATCCTCCTTTGGCATTGTTGGCATGACTGCACAAAATGTAAAGAAGAGAAGCAGATCCTCAGTCCGTGCCCTGATTTCAAGGGAATTTAACTGGTAACATTTTGAATTTTTGTTTCTTTCGGTTATTGCATGTTGAAAATCCAATGCAGACTGATTTGGAAGGTGAAAAGCTAGTTCAATACAGCCCCTTCATGCTCCTGGCACTTCTGTGCGATCGAGTAGCTAGCATTTTACTGTGAAAATGAATCTTGCTTCAAATAGTTTAAAAGAAAGTTATTGATATCTAAGCTAAGATGTTTTAGTGATACGTGTGCTCCGTGAAACCAAGTTTTTTTGGTTATTCTGATGGAAAGGCTTATTAGGTCTCCTGTTAGGAAAAGTAGTCACCCACATGGGAGCAGGGGATGTAGAGACACGTGGCAGCAGCGCGGGTACAGATTTCAGCTCTCCTGCCTTGGCACGGCTCAGCCCTAGTATGGCCCTGGAGCCCGATGGGGCCATACATTGTCAACCCCTGCTCAGACATAGCTATCTTTCCTAAAGTTTTAGGAGGACGCAGAGCCAAGTCTCCTTCTCCTCCATTCTATAGGCATAGGCACAAGGAAGATATAGTGACCTTGTTTCATGGGGCACTTAGCATGGGTTTTATTTAGATCATAGCAAGTAAGAATTTTTTTGAGCAGTCACACCGAAATCCTTACTCATCTGGACAGGGCTGGAGCCAGCTGTGCAGTTTGCAAAGAGCTGATGGTCAGTCCCAGCCCTGGCACTGCACTGGACCCAGTGAAGACTTCTCATGTTATCTCTGTCCTATGACAGTTGAACTCATGTTACTTAATACCATCTGGAGATACTCCTATGAAAAATACTAAATGTGCTACTATATGATGCCACTTCACATGTGTTTTACTGTTTAAACATGTAGACACGAGTGTTTTAAGTGCAGTTAATGAGTCCCAAGTGCAGCATAAGACAAAGCCCCTACTGAAGCTCTGTATCGATATGGGTTTCTTTGCATGGTAAGGGGTTGTCATGTCTTCTTTAAGACTCCTGCAGAGTAGTTCAAATTCAGCAATTCATTTGTCTATAAGAACTGAACAAAAATCTTGGGTCTGAAACATCTAAAGCGTGGGAAAATTTGGGTCCAAGTTCAGTTTAGGCCTGCCTCTAATTGAAAAGGACTCTCCTCTTTTCTCTTTAATGCTGTAAAAAGGTTTGCTGAGGCTGTTAGAAGTGAATGAATGACTGACCTAAGTCTAATAACTTCTATGTAAACTGCTACATACTGACCTTGAAGATATTTGAAAAATGAACTTTTACTCAACAAATACAATCCTGTTTTTCAGATTCATTCTGAAAACTACAAGAGACAAGAGATTTTTCCCCCTTTCTTTTTACTTTCTTTTCTGTTTTTGCTTTCCAGAACAGCAATTCTTTGACTTTAGAAAGTGAAGCTCAGACTTGTTTTATGCATTGCTTTGAATGCCTACATAGTCCAAGTCATTTTAATGTGATAGATTTACATCTCATAGAAATGCATAAAAATGGGGAGACCAAATCCAAAGCTCAAGAAAGAAATTCTGTCTCTTAAAAATAAAGGCGTGTAATTTTTTTCAGATTGGTTAGACATGAAGTCATCGTGACATTTTTACCTTGGTAATTTAACAAATTATTCTTTTCCCCCTCCTTTCTCTGCCGCAGTAGCCATCTCATTGACATTCAGGATATGGTTATGCATCTTTGAATTTTAGTGGAAGTTTGGCCACCTGACTTCTTCTCCATTTAGGTCAATCTAGAGAAATGTCACTGGAAAAGATCAAACCTTACAAATTAAAAGAATAAGAAGAACTCGCATCCACCTTTTTAAATCTCTCTCAAACCATGATTAAAGCCCTAATTCAGCAAAATGCTGAAGTGTTTCTGAACTTCAAGCACATTCCTAATTCACGTTGGCTCCTACTGAGAGCCTTTCCATTGACTTCAATGGGCTTTGGATCAGACCGTACAACTTTAAAGCAAAGAAAAAACAATTTTAGTATTCGTATCGAAAGAGTAACTCCATTTCACGTTATTTTCCTAAGTTGAATTCACTGGTAAGTCCCAGCTGTTTGCATCGCTCGGTTCAGCTAAATCAGCTATAAGCATGTTCAAGGTAGAGTATGGCTGTCCTGCCTCATAGCATCCTGGTACGCTGAGATGCACAAGAAGGTACAATTAGGAAGTCTGGTTGTAAATGTTTTCTCTTAATACAGCCTCATGACTTCCTGTCCAGAAGCACCAGAATTTTCAGGAAATACTTTGTAAATATTGTAAGGTGCATAAATATGTTTGTAGGAATGAAGAATCAGTGCAATGGAACTCAAATTGTGGTAGACCATGCCCAGATCATACCTGGACGTGAGGAATGCAGATGACAGATAAGAGCAAATGAAAAATATGGAGAGGATTCTGCAATGAGGCCCTAATTGAGGGGCATGTTCTTCAGTCCTTACTAAAATTACCACATTTTCTCACATATAACACACCCCAGAATATAAGATACACCTTGTTTTCAAAAGCATAATGAAGAAGTAAAGACCCTTCCTTGCAGTGAGTAACTGAGCAGCAGCAGCTAGGAAGCTGAGGATACTCATTGTTCTGCTCTCCATGAGTTGTATTCAGATTTTTCTTTTGCTTTGGCTCCTAATTGGCAGAAACTGCTGTTACCATGTTTTTTGCATGTAACGTGCACAACAGTTTCCAGTAGCTGGTTTTCATGGGGGGGGAAAGGGTGCCTATACATGAGCACGGGGGCTGCTCTGACATGCTATAATTAGTGTCAGAGCAGACTCAATCAAGTTGGATGGAGTATGGTGATTACCGCAATCTAGCCAGCCTCCATGCTTCGTGCATCAGCACCCCTGTGTTTTAAAATGGAGGTGGGGGCACTTTATCTAAAGCATATTGAACAAGATTTAGATAAAGTGCTCCCACCAACATGTTGAAACACGGGGATGCTGATAAACCAGATGCTCTGGGCACTTCAAAGAGCCACTTAAATTAAAGCAATCCCCCGGAGCACCATATAGACGTTCAAAGGTTCGGATGCATGTGAGAGTTTAACCTCAATTGCAAAGACTGACACCCATTTTTCAATAAAGTCTCACCCTTTTCCCCTACTCTTATGAAGTGCTATAGAATTCGTGCCCATCATACTATGCCATGGCATGACAGGGTGAGGGGAGGCCTTTTTGAACATCAATGCCATACCCTTGGGGAGGAAAAGTGAGCAAGCCAAAGACCACGCCAGCAGCGGCAGACAAGCTCACACGCTGTTTAGTCCTGCAAACTCTGTGACAAATGCTGATTATCGCCTTAGGGCAGTACAGCCACATGTGTATTTACTAGGCTTGGGTCAGTTGTACTTCCATTACATCACTGTCACTCACTGTTGTCTACAATAGACTTGGGATAACAGTGATATTATTGCATTCGCACCGGCAGAATTCCTCAAAAGATATATGCAGCTCTGTTTATTATTTGTATTAAGGAGACTAAAGTAAGACAGATTAAGTTGAATGCATACAACATCTTTCAAAATCCCTCAAAGCTAGACAATCCTATATTTATCTTAGATATTGGATGCTCAGTGCACATGATTCAGCCCTTTCCATTCAGATGTAGCAAAGTTTTCAGAGGTCTGGGATGGCTTTTCAAAGAAAAGCTCCTACTGGAGAATATTGGAGACTATGTATTTTTCAGGAGCCTGAAGAAAGTATGTGCTCCAGTTAAGACAGACTACCACAATATTACAACAATGAAATGAATTGTTGGGGAGACAAAAGATGACGATAAATACATTAAAAGTCACAGTTTGTTTAGTGCTCAAGAGTGAGAGTGGCACCCATAATGGTCTACCCCAACTAGCTTTTAACGTCAGCGGAGTACGTTCCCAGCTGGCTTTCGTACAAGTTATAACTCCTGGGGTCTGCTTTGCAGTACTTGAGCACAGTTCTTTCCAAAGGTCAGGGGTATATACATCAATACAAAGTACTGCGATTGTTGTGTTTTTAAAGAGGAAAAGATGATTGGCCTAGAGCAATGGTTACCACCCTCATACTTTGGCAGGCGTTCCTGTAAGGAAATTGTGATTGTTCATTTCATTATTATCCTCTCTCAAGGAAACTCCCTACCTTGCAAAATTCTGACAACCCCAAAGCATCCATAACTGACACTTATCCTCCGGTTTTGGCTTTATTTTGCTTAATTCCACTGTTCAAGGAAGCACAAACTGGTGAAAAGAACTTGATGAATAGGCTTCTTAGATTAAATTACTATATTTGACTCTGGTCCCGTAAGCCAAAACACAGAGCGTTAAATCTTTTCGTTGCTGTCAATAATTCACGCAAATCTTGAATCCTTATGGGTCTGCGACGGTCATGAAGTTTCTGGAGTCCTGGTGTGGAACGTCATGCTCAGAAAATTGATATAAACATTTGCCTGAAGGAAAACCTTGTTCTTGTTGAGAGATGAATCAATGCTGGTTTATTGTCTAATATGCCGGGACTCAAAGGAAGGTTGAGAGAGACAAAAGACAACAGCATGGAGTTGTTAAGTAGGTAGTACTACTCGGATAGGTTTTATAAACAAGGACTAGGGAGAGTACGGCATCAGCCAAAGTATGCATGCCCCAAAACATCCCATACCTGAGATTTTTAGACTACTTTGAAAGTAGCAAGAGCAGACTGACACAGTTGGTGGATTTGGCCCTAGGCAAGATATTTAACCCAGAGTCCATGGTTAAATGTTGTTGTTCTGCCATGTGACGTGGAAGGTAAAGGAGAGCAGCAGGCGATGGTATAATTCCTTTTGAGAAATCAGCAGAAGAGAGAAGGTTGAAGGCTCTCGAATGCATCAAGCAGTGCTAAATGTCAGAAAGCCCTACAAGATAGGATTCCCAAAGTTAAATGCAGTCCCAAAAGAGAGACTCACGGGCATTAATTGGTGAGAAAGATTAGATGAACCAAAGTACACACATCAAAGTTGAACCCCTGTTATCTGGGCGGCAGCAGTGGTGTCAAGCTTGAACTCATCTGAATGTTACATTACCAATTGTATTCATTGTTTATGATGAATGGCTTCACATAGAGGGATTGCAAAGCCATTTGCTAGCTGCAGGACTGATTCTGCTCACCTTTTTCAAGATAACTCCCATCTACTTTATTGCAGGCTTTGGAATCAAGCTTTCCACATTATGTTTAGAAATCACTTCACTCCCCTCTCGACATACGGAGGCCCAAACACGGGGAACACTAAAGGATAAATATCCAAAATGGGAGACAGAGAGAATCGTCATGCAAGAAACGTATAAATGTTCTGGGGTTTGTTCCGTTCATCTACATACCTCTGTCTGTAACTTCCTTGCCTTGATTCCATAAGCCTGTTGCAAACTCATGATTCTCAGCTAGAAAAGCAAAGGGAGACCAGGCTTGTGTAGTACAGAGGTAATTCTCGGATTAAAATGAGTGACCACCTTTGAATGAGGGCCACTTGAATTGTAAATGAAGATGAAATGTGATACCCGCTAACGAGTTTGCTGCAAAACTTCACAGCATCTGGGGATTCCTTAATCATCTGAAACTGAAGGGGAAACTCACGAGCTGAAAACGTAGACTAACACATCTGCTCTCTCGAAAAGTGATGTGGGACCTTTGCAGCCTCAAAAGGTGAGGACATCGACTAATATCTCATTCAAAAGTCAACATGAACAACACAAGACTGGTGAAATTGCCAGTAATAACCCAAAACAGGAACAGGTGACAGGTCTTGAAGAACAGTTTCAGTGGTTGGGAAGAAGGGGAAGAACAGTAGCTTCCACATACAACCTTCCTTCTGCCATCTGTGCTGTGGTCCTGGATGGGGATATCTACTGGAGAGTGGTAATTTATTTTAGGAAATAAATGTCATTGTTGGCCTGCAATTCTGCATGTTTTTAAAACTATTTGAAACCCACGATTTCTTCATGGGGGTTACTTCTATCTCTCTGTTTTAGGTATCAAATATCTGTACTCTGTTTAAAAAAGTCCCTTTTGTGCCATGTTTGTATATGTTGACCAGTTTAGGTCTGCAGCACAATATCAAAGGCAAAACCAGAAGAGCTACATAGCATCCACAAGCTGATACGGAGGCAGCTCAGATTTAGATAAAATATGTTGTCCTAAAAGTAATCCTGTCCCACAGTCCTTGATCTGTCTTATTGTAAGCTTCATTTCATTATTGTTCAATCTTACTGTGTAGCTTTATATATATTTTCTGGCCTGCTTCTCAGAAAAAAAACAGATGGTATATGTCTAACAATCGATCTATCCTGAAGTGGAGGAGTAAAACACTTTTATTGTAGTAAAAATTGTTTAGAAAACTCCTGAGCTCGCCTCTTTGTGTACAAAATTGACTTTTTATGCAGCAAGTTTTATCTTTGCTTAAACTAGTATTGATCAAACTATCAAAGACCATGCTATGGTTTAAACAGCTGTTCTGAAAGCACCACAACAAATGAGGTTTTGCATCTAAATCTTGGAATCAATCATGATCTTGTTGAATATTAGCATTTAAACCCATTGCAAACTTGTTTGCTTTTCTGACCTTGTTTAAGACAAAGAGTACAGGTCTAAATAGTTTTGTACTTTCTTTTCATAGATGTTAGGTGACCTATTAGATCATTGAGTTTGACCCCCTGCCCTGGGCAGGGAAGAGTGTCTGTCCTGGGTGTCTGTCCAATCTTCTTTTACATACCTCCAAGGAAGGGAATAGCACCACCTCCGTTGGAAGCTTATTCCATATTTTGGCAACCCTCACTGTAAATAATTTTTTCCTGATGTCTAATCTGAATTTACTCTCTTCCAGTTTGTGGCCACTATTTCTAGTTACCCGGACAAGTGCCCTGGTAAGCACTGTATCCCCTATTTCTTGCTGCCCCCACCGATGAGTTTGTAGGCAGCTACAAGATCACCTCTCCGCCTCCTCTTATGGAGGCTACAGAGGTTCAGGTCTCCCAATCAGTCCACATGGGGTTTTTTCTGTAGGTCTTTAACCAGATGAGTGGTCTGCCTCTGAACCCTCTCCAGGCCTTCACATTCCTCCTGCAGTGTGATGCCCAAAACCGGACGCAGTATTCCAGCTGCAGCCAGTTCATGATTAACTGTTTCAAGTAATATGACTCTTTCATTGCTTCTCTCTACTCCAAATCACTACAGTTTTTGAGGTTTTTATTTTTTTTTTAAATAAGCCTGTAATGTTTCCTGATTTTAAGTGGTATTTAATGCATCAGCTATTTTACTTAAAGGTTTGTTTGAGACTACAGTTATTCAGAAAATTTGAGGATGATAATAGAGGTACTACCAACTGGTGGCTGGAAAATGCGTATTTAGAGGTTTGTTTTTGGCAATTGGCTTATCAGTAAAGTAGATATGCATTAGAATAATGGTCCAGAGCAACAGCAAGGTTTAATTGATTTATGAAAAACCTGTTTGTGATGAGGGTTTCCTCCAAGGCCCACTGTGTCTTCTATGGGCAAGCAGTGAGCAGACACTTTCGGGTTAGGAAAATGAAGGCATGTACTTCATTGTTCCATAACATAAGATAAGGTCGCACCAGGTCACAGTGCCCAACTTCAGGACCCTTGGGCTTTATAGTTTTGGGGGAACAGACAAAATTAGGAGAAGACTGGGAAAGCCCAAATTAGGATGTATGCATATGATGGGTTTGCAAAGAGAGACCATCAGTGGTGCCTAAGGTGAAAAGTCATCACAGGAGGAGAAAAGGATAGAAAAAGATACAAGGATACAAAGAGAGGGATTTTAGAGAAGCAAAGTATCCCCAGGAGGGGACCCCGAGGCCACCATGGACACAGGGCACACCACCAGCCTGTCTCGCTGTCCCCACTTAGGGGAGGGTGAGTGCTTGACTTCCAACCTCCAGGCTGCTGACACCTGACATTCAAGAGCAAACCTCAGAGTGAAGCTTGCGTACTGGCCAGACATACCTGGACTCTGATGACAGCTCTAGGACTAGTAGATAGAGAATTGTTTGCATTACTTTTACTTGCTATCACTGTGTATCAATAAAATACCAAATGGGTTATCGAACAGAAGGGTTGTGGTCAGTCTGAGGGTTTGAGTCCCCCCAGAATAAGGTATCTGGGTGATAAATTCAGTGCCAACACCAACCATTCTAGACAATTTAGAATATTATTCTATGAAGCATATGCATACACTTCAAGATATTGGAACCTTTATCCTACAAATATTTTTATTATGGAAATATATTGTCAAAGAGTAACACAAAAGGAAGAAACGGTCCCAGCTATCCCCGTCTTCCTCTTTGAAAACTGGGTGATGTAGGTTCAGGATCTAAAGAGGAACATATTTTAAAGTCGCTACATTGCTGTCAGAGAGTCGCATAGCTCAGTTGTTCGAAAAACCTGGGTTTGATCTGAAGTGAGAGCAGTGGGTTCATTGTTTCTACTTCCAGCATTGTCCTGTCCTCCTGCCCAGTAGGTGTTGGGAGCCACCGAGGGGTAAAGGCAAAAAGTGTGTGGTTTTGACAATGTCAACTTCTTGGACTGATGTTAAAGAAAAAATGGATCCCTGCCTCTGCTGCCCCAGTAGGCCCCAATGGGACTTCTTTACCTTTTTAACTATATAGCTGTTGTTCACCTCCAGCTTTTAAGTCCCCTGCATTTGAAAAGCTGGCAAAGTCCTAGTGATGGCTCAACAGTTGTGAATAATGTCTTCATTGTCATTTTTAACTTCCTCATCTCCACTGAAGATAGCTGACATCTACCGTCATGTACTTAGACTGCAAGGTTTATGGGAAGGATCTCCAGAGTTGGTTTATATGTGTTCACATAGCACCCAGCAAAACAGGCCTGAATTAAGCCCCCTAATATTTATGTCTTCCACAAAAGATTTCCAGCCTTCAGAAATGTGGAATAAGTTTTTTTTTCTTGCTTCCTCCAAAATTATGTGGTAACTCAGAAGCCACTGGACTGAAATAAAAAAAAAATGGAATTGCAAACCAGCTGCTCCAAACCAAAACATCAGGGGTTAGAACAGCTTTTATGTTGAAATCTTTTTCCAGAGAGGTAAGCATTCTGTGAAAGAGTTAATGAAAAAGCTATAGAGCTCTTCAGATTGTCTTCATGATTTGAAGCCATCTTTGTATTGTGCCAGTGTTTGACAGGAGAGGATCTGAAAGTTTTTACATGCTATTTGTCCAGAAGAGCCTGCATCTGGGGCAGGTTCTAAACTGGGTAGAACTAGGAAATGAATAAATTGGGTCTCATTCTCCTTGCATAGCCATGTACACCTGGGCAAAATGAGTGTAAATTGATCCTGTTGGTATGAGTGGATGATTTATATTTATCAGCATTTTGTAGTCACTTTGCCCCAACGTGGGGGCAAAGTGTAGTGGTATCCACTGGAAAATAGGGGTGTGTGAAGTGGGCCCTATTCAATTCAGATTCAGACCACTGTCCCCGATTCGATTAGGCCAAATCTGAATCTGAAGATTCGATGCTGATTCGGAGAATCAGCTATTAGAACGTAGGCATAGCTTTAAAACTTTTTTTCTGTATACCTCAAGGTACCAGTGCAGCTCATGATCACTGCGATGCTGGGGAGCATGGAGTGTCCCACATGCGGGGTGGAGAGAGGGGGCTCCACATGCTCAGCGGTGAACCACGAAGTGGAGTGAAGTACTTTCAATCCACGTCCGGGTCTGCTGGGGAGCACAGTGTGGGCCCCCTCCTGCACCCCCTCCAGCTTGGCAATCGACCACAGAGGGACCCTGGGTGCCCCCTCAGACCCAGGAAGCACTAGTCGCCAAGCCAGGGAGGCACAGAAGGGGCCCCCTGCGTGCTCCCCGATGCACCCACAAGTGGACTGGAAGTGCTGAGCGTGCTGGGTGCCCCCCATGCTTCTGTGGGTTGTTCCGATGATCACAGCATTCGCGAGTCCCTGCTACCTAGAGGTCTGTAGAAAAAAAATGTAAAGCTGTGACTATGTCTGAATTGCCGAATCTTTCCGAATCTCTCCGAATCAATTTGAAGGGTTCTGATTCAATTCAGAGAGATTAAAGGGTCCTCTGATTTGATTTGGATTCAAAGATTTGGCCCCTGAATCGAGCTGAATTTCCGTCAAGTCAAATCAGAGACAGAAGCTTCACACAGCCCTACAGGAAAGTAAACAACCAGGACATCATTTTCATTATAAATGTAAGTAATCATATGTGCAGAAATGGATTTGCAATTGCCATGTGTTTTCTACTAAACTAACATGACTGTGCAATCTAACAGAAATTGTTTGTATCTAAAATACTTACTTAGAGAGAAGTTATGCTACTTGTGGTTGTACCTTGAAATGTATTGGGGGTCTCAGCTCAGGTCTAAACTGCCTTACTAATGGTTTCAAGACAAAGAGCAAATGGTTTAGAACTTGGCGCACTAATTGACACACAAGGAGTGTCCTGCCTTTGATAATGCTTAGTACAAATAATTCAGAGAAAGGCACAGGAATCCTTGTCAGGAGCAGTTAGGAAATAATTGAGTTTCCATTGACTTGTTCGCGATAAAATGCAGATTTTTAAAAATGTGCGAGTGACTCTTCTGTATACTTGAAAATTGCTTCAGATTAAGGTGGAGCATGAATTTAAAGAGCAATAGTTATTCCTGAATAAGTTGGTGTGGGGATACTCTTCCTCTTGAATAAGAACATTCTTCCAGGTTAGTATAGTTCATTTTCAAAGTGAAATGAAGTGAAATATACGGTGACTTCTGAACACACATTCCTGAATAATTTCCCTTAGGAGGGTAATCAAAATTAATGTAGATGCTTGGGAACCCAAGTGCAATTGATCTAAAATGAGACTTAGGTTATAAGCAAATGAACAAGTAACTGCGTGGTGAAGGAGGATACAGCATGTCACTTACTCTGCAGTAACTGCCTAAGTATCTGTTTTCCTTACCTGCAGGGAGTAAGCGTCTAGCTTCCTTTTACCAAGGAATCAGAGTATCTGCAGAGCAGCTGATGTACTATAAAACTCCACCATCATTTATGGTAACTTGGAAAGGCATGGACCACATAAATGTTCTGTTGCACTTCTCCCAATCCCACTGCTGGGGACTTAACCAGCCAACCAACCGTGAATAAAGTCTATTTGGTTCCTATTTGGTTCTTACTCACTGGCAAACCTGTACCAGCAGGACTGGGAGAAGTATCTCTGGATGTTACAACATACTCCTAAGCATTTAAACCCATTTAGAATAGTGGTCTTATCCTAAGTCGCTTACACGCTTCGGAAACCGTGATCCCCGTTCTTCTTCCCGAGTGCGTTCCATGTAGAACGCAGTGATGTGTGCAAGTTGTTTTAAATATTTCTTCTAATGTGTGTCATGTCATGCCTGTCAATAATTAATCTCATCTGCCGTTCTTTTGCTATAGCTTGATGAGTTCCCTCTGGCATTCCTTTTTTTTTTTTTTTTAAATCATTTGATAGGCTATTGAACTCTTGCATTGCATAAAATATGAATGCTTTATAAATATGGTGAAGGAAGTGCCTTGGCTGAATAATGTAACACACTGTACTGTAGAGATAAAACCCTAATCCAGAGGAACAAATACTTATAGACAAACGCCTTTGTCATTAGTGGTACAGTGACTCTACTTAGATCAATGAAATTGTTCTGGTGTGATTGACAGAAGGATATATTCCATAGCTTGTACCTTCGTAGAGCCAGATTTGAAACTCCTCCTCAAATTGTTAATGCTTACGCAAACAAATCCATTGATTTTTAGTAGAAGTACTTCTTTAACTATATGGTAGCCAGCCACACAGTCTTGCACGTGAGAGGTAGATGCCTATAATAAATAAAGAATGTCTGTATATAGATCCGGAGAGAACTGGTGGAAAACCTTGAAACAGCTTAAATATATTTCAGTACAATGGAAATGATTAAATCATTACATGTGAAAAACTACAGCTCTGGCTTTCTGGAGTGAGGAAAAACCTTAAATCTCACTGCTGAGAAATGTACGAGGTTTTAGTAGAGATTTGGAGAGCTTTTAGGCTTGAATCTCTGAGGTAAGCTCAGGCAAGGCTGATTTTCAGTGGAAAACTGGGTCAGGGCACGAAGAGAAGTATTAATTACAGCGAAAATCTCTGGAGAACCATTCTACAAAGCTATAGATAAAGAGGTAAGAAATTCAGTTGAATTGAACAAGTATGAATCGGGGCTTTTTCAAATTGTAAAGCAGATGTTTTGTTAATTTTGAATGTAGCCATGCTACTTATAAAAACAATGATTAAAATGCATTGATAGCATTCTCTTCAGAAGTTGGCCTGCCTCGCATGAATGTTGATATGGGTCAAATTCTTAGCTGTTGGAAATGGATGCATCTCCTTTGACTATGGCCTTATATTTCAAAGTAAAAAGTCTTACATAGCAAAATGTACTCAATGTTTGCTACATAGCAAAATCCACATTTGCTTGGCATATACTAAATTAGTGTATTTTGATACTGAGTATTTTTTTTTTTGTTACTTTATCAGGACTTTTTTTAGAATGCTTATTCTGTTGCTCTACTGATTACAATATATATGGATATAAAGAGCCATACACAGAAAATATGTGGTAGATGGATAGTTAAGACTGTCAGATAAGTACCTGGTAAAATGAGAGTTTCATTGACATGGGGATTCATCATGCGATCATGCGAGTGGCCTCCTCTGGACCCTCTCAATGCTGGCCTCATCTCTCCTGACATGTGGCGCTCAGAACTGGATGCAGTACTCCAACTACGGCCTGACCAGTGTCGCATAGAGGGGGAGGATCACCTCCTTGGATCTGCTTGAGATGCATCTGTGGATACATGACAAGGTGCGGTTACCCTTGCTGACCGTGCCCTCACATTTGGTGGCCCATATTCATTTTGGAATCAATAATGACTCCATGATCTCTTCCTGCCACTGTGCTTTCAAGAAGAGAGTTCCCCAGCCTGTAGGTATGTTGCTGGTTCTTCCTGCACTTGTCAATATTTAATCGCATCTTACATTTGCCCACCCCTGTAACCTGTCCAGGTCCAACTGCATCTTGTCTCTCCCTTCTGGTGTGCTCACCTCACCCCAAATCTTGATGTCATCAGCAAATTTGAACAGGGTGTTTTTCACCCCCTTGTCCAAGTTGCTGATAAAGAAATTGAACAGTACGGGCCCAAGAACCGAGCCCTGGGGGACTTCGCTAACTACCTCCCTCCAGGTCGAATATGACCCATCCACCACCACTCTAGTGAGGTCCCCTAGCCAATTTGCGAATCAGAAGACTCAAGCTGTCATTAGCTTAGGCCCATGGCTTGGAGTTCAGATCTGGATGTGAATCTGCCCTTCCTAAAATTTATGAGGGACTGGAACTAGTTTACATGCTTGTTTCCAGAGAAATATTGATACTGTATAACCTCATAAATCTGGATACCAAAAATTCAGAATTATCAAAAATCCAGCAATTTCCCCCGCCACTCCAGGACCCGTCGCCACTCTCCTCTGCACTACTGGACGCAGAGGAGGAAGCTTGTACGCAGCACCTGCTGCTGCCGTTCACCACCCTGCACTGCCACTCTGCACATGACCACTGCTCTGGGACCGGCTGCCACTCTCCCCCTACCCTCTGCTCCGCTATCAGCCGGCACACCGGTTAAAAAAATCCAATATTTTCACATTTCCAGACAGTGCTCAGTCCTGAGCATGCCGGATTTATGAGGTTATACTGTAGTTGATTTGGGGACAGAAGACTGGGTAAAGTGAAGTAGGATAGCAGCTACTCATAACAGTTCCTGATTTGGGCCTTCCAGTATTCAAATGTTACCCTTAGAAGGACAGGAACTATGATATTCCTGAAGCCGTGATGTGTCACCACTCCTAAGGGAGATCTCCTGAGCAGTGGGCTGCCTGTCCTTGATGAATAACTAGTTCTTGTTTCATGCATTTATTCTTCAGAAGAAGCTTCCTTCAGGACCAGTGGAATTCAAAGCCTACAGAATTGCAGGTAATCAACTACATTAACAATAATATCATTTAATTGGAGACAATGCTGGGACCTTGATTAATCATGTGAGTAAAGGTGGGGAACCCATAGAAATATAGCAGGCATTTCCTTATGTTCATAATAAAAAGAGGGGAAGTTTGTCACTTCATGTAAAACAAGGTAGCATCGTTGATTCCTGGAGCTATACTGCCTGGTCCCATTGGGAATTGTCCCTAGGATTTTAGTTAAAGAACAAATTATTGGAAAAAGGCACATACACAATCTTAACTGACAACATTAATATGGTTAATGTACTGAAGAAATATTGTTACCCTTATATAAAACTTGACCTTAGATAAGTGGCAAAAGAATCCACAGCAGAGATCCTTGCTCTTATGTCATTATACATGGAGGGATTTGTTCTACTACATTTGCCTCTAAATGATCTGCATAATCATCAACCCTCTTATGTCCATATTTAAGCATCTTTTCCTCAATAGATATGTAAACCCTTGATTTAGCAAGAAAAACATGCAAGTGTTTGTCAGGGGGACCAAATGTGTTCTTTGTTTATTTTCACTACTAAATTGAATTTGCTAAAGATTTAACGGAGCAAAGCAGCACCTGCTAGTCTAATATTTCATTCATATTAGTCATACTGAGCAGGGACCTTACTAAATGACTAAGTCACAATGTGCTTGCGTTCAACGCACTAAATGCAGTGGCTTTTCTTTATGTTTTCCCACAAGAGCGCTATGTGTTCTAGTAATCATTAGCTCATTAGGTTTGGATTGGTTTTCAATAAGCTCTTTGATACAAGGTGTGATTGATCAATGAGAGAAGAAAGTTGATCTGAGTGCACATTTGCTATTAATGTTTGCTTTTGTTCTGGGTGGAAAGGTTGGAAAGGTTTGTACTTTTTACTACGGTTTAAATTGACCTTTCAGAATGTGTGTGCAAGAGGGCTTGGCTTGGGGCAAAGATTTCTGAAACAGTCATTTTTAAGAGTTAGGGGGGGGGAAATACACTTGAGAGCAGTTTCTTTTTCTTAAAAAAAAAAAAAAAGAGGTGGGAATTATGCGCAGAAGAATATTGCCAATGCAACAGAACTTAGTCTCGTACGTAAGACACTGCAGTGGGATTCAAGAGATCTGACAGCTGTTCTGGTTCTGCACTAGTTTTCTGCATCTGTTAGGGTATAGCTACACAAGCAAGTTATTGTGGGGTAAACTTAAGCGTAAATTGCAAGCAAGTGAGGCTATTGGGAAGCCTAATGAGATTAAAGCGGTGGAGACTGAGGAAGCTGTAGTCCTAAAAGAAGGAAATTAAATGATAGTAACATCTGTGAGGCTTGGGGTGTGGTGTAGGGGAGGAAAAGGAGCTCCACAATTTGCCCTTAAGGCTACGGGTGCCCAACTCAGGCCAAAAGGGACCTATCAGGCCTGATGGATGGGTTGAGGCCAGGCAAGACCCACTGGCATTAGGACTCACTCTAAGGCCTATCAGCAGCCTCCCTGAATCAACCTATAATATTAAGAACAAGGCTTGTTGGGTGAGCAATCTAGGGAGAGTGACATTAGAGTTTGAGCCAGACAGGAGCGGCAAAGCCACTAGGGGTGTCACGGCTGCCCCTGCGGCAATGAGCGTGTCACACCTCTGCTCGTTACAGTGGCTGAAGTTGCCATGGCCTGTGCAGCAACTTCAAAACCTTCAGACCTACAGGTGACTGCTTCTCAAGACAATATTCGTTAGCAAGCTTAACACTTCAGCAGGGTCCTCACTGCTCTGTAGCAAGAAACTTATGCTGCTCACTAGGATTTTGAATTTCCTGTGATAGTTGCAGGTCTGCTGGAATTGGCAGATGATGATATTGCATGGTTAAGGAGGGGTTTTTGTTTTTACTTCTTTTCATCAATCTCTAAGATTTCTCCTCCCCGCTTTTTCCTTCTTGACATTCTCCTACCGTTGTGATTACAAACCTTTGCTCCACAGCTGTCAGAGGTTTCCAGCAGTTCTTCAGCGACAAGTTGGGTGAAGTCGGGGATCCGTTACCCTCCAGAATGACTGAGCCAGATGAACTCAGCCAGATTTCTTCAGCATGTGAACTTATTACGTTGCCAGTGCACTTCTAGGCTGACCCAAAACAATGTCATGACCTGAGCTGCAGAGTGGGTTTTATACGGAACGGATGGATTAAAAGAAAAGTTATGTGATATTCTTTTGGGTTTTACTGCTCTGGCTAGGTGTTCAGAATGAGATCCATTTGTGTTGAATGTACTGTTGTCCAGTTAGATTTTTTTTTTGTAGAACTTGGCCACTCATTTTGAGACGAATGGTCTGTTAAGTGCTGTCTGACAGGATAAGCATCATACCTGATTTTAGACCGGCTATTGCATATAATGGATTTTCAATTATTTTTTTAATACTTTGTACCACACTGTTATGTAGCAATAAAGTCACCTTCTATTAAACCAAATGTGATTGTCTGAGTAAGCAGTGGGGTGCCTCAGAATGATGAAATATTAATTCATCTTCTTTATTTAAGTGCTGGAGTTTTATTGGGTGCCGACTTCCTCACTGATCAAAAGATTCAAACACACAATAAGAAAGATAACATTTCTTCCTATGGTGCATCAAAGATAAAATTTATTCCTCTGAACTCCTTGCTACTCTCAGCTAGCATTAGACATGATAAGAAATTAAAACCATCTCCTACAATAAATAAATTAAACTCAGTTGTACAAAACTAATTTCTCATGCCAACTCACCAGGTCAATTATGTAGCAGCATTAGAGGGTTTTAGTTTACAATCACTCTTTTTCAGAGTATACATACTTGCATTTACACAGAACAAATGGGATCTACAATAGATTTAATGCTCTTCTGGGTGTATATAATAGATTTAATGCCATTAAACAACTTTTCCCAGTATTCCTTGCCATAAGTATGCCTGCCTCCTCTCCTGAGGTTCGGTACAGCTAAGCACTGCTTTGCGCAGGATATGATGTGTAGGTTTGACTCGTATAGTGAGGGAGAAAAGACGAAGCTATATAAGCCATCTGAGTGTTCCCCAGTCACCAAAATCTATTTTAGCCAGTGACACAAGTTGGCACTCCAAAGGGCTAGCATGCTACCAAGGATATGCCAAATCACAGTGGCATTCCCAATACAGAAAGCCAGAAATTCCTTTGATTGGCTACACTTGGCTATGTAAGTAGCATTTAAAGGTGCAGACAGAGGTGACAATTTTAGCTTGATCTGGTCACAGAAAGTGGTCTATAGGCATGACTAAACACAAGTACACAGCTGCAAACCACTTCAAAATGGTCAATGGGAGAAAATCTGAACCCTCACTGCATGAGGGTTCAGATGAAGACATTTCAAAACAGAGCATCCTCTATAACTTGTGTCTGCGCTGCCTCCCAGCCTGTCCCTGTTTTCAGACTGGGAGGGCAGAAAGGGAGTGGGGGGAATTCAGTCTGGGGGTTTTTCAGTCCCTGCTGGAGTGTGGGATGGGAGTATTGGAGCTCCCCATGACATAGAGGGCTCCAATTAACCCACCCCACCCTCCAACGCCAGCTGAGAAACCCCTAAAATGAGCACCCTCTGCTCCCTTCCTCCCCTCCCAGTCTGAAAACAGGAACAGGCTGGGAGGGAGGGGGGGCTGTTGCTAGGGGAAATCGGCTGCAGGCTTGCAACCAGCAGCTAGATTCCCCTCCCCCCTGGAACCAACAGTGAAGTGATTGGTAGACCCAGACCCAGGGATCGTTGCAACTCAGATTGCTTTCTGCAAAATGCTCTCAGTTGCAGCAGGGATCTGCACTTCAGTCTGTACCCTAAGACTCCTCCGGGTGGAATAAGATTTGGTCCCTATGGCCAGGTACAGACATTATACTTTTACCAGTATACGTGACCAGAGATCAGTCTATACCAGTAACAGAACAGAAGTTTGGCGCACACAGACTTGTTTAAAAATGGTGGAACCTGGTCTAAGATTTGCATCCCCGCCTCCCCCAAGGGTGAACGTGTGTGTTCTGTTCATTACCGATCTAAACTACTCTGCTTACAAAAACCCGTGTCATTTAGGTCCTGCATCAAAACAGCGTCGAAACGAAACCTGGCGCAATTTCTCACAGACCTAGCATTTTATAGGAGGTATCCACCATGAGTAGCCCCACCACATTGCCAACCAGGCCCTTGGATGCAGTTTGCCATCATACCCAGGACCAGATTTATACCAATATATTTTATAGTCTTAAATTTAGCATCACTCAGTTGCTAAAAGCATCACTCAATCTTGCAAAGTGCTGAGCACTGTAGTCTTCACGTGTGTTTTTACTTGAAACATCAGGAATCTCAGACACAGTAATGGGTCCACCCAAGTACTTTGCTGGATTGGATCTCTGCAGTTTCAAGCTTTTGATATCCTAAATTAGAATGATTATCCATTGGCATTGTAATTTGGTGGTTGGACTATCTGGAAAAATACATCTTTCCAGTTTAAAGTTTTGGACTTAGTTAGCAGCAGTTCATCAAACTTTAAAAACAGACTTGCTATTTTTAGTTATGCTTTTTCCCATTTTTTTTTATATCCCGCGCTTAGTAGAAAGGAGGTGATCTTTGTACCCTGAATTATTTCTGCTTCATGGAGAAAGTCTTGCAGAAGGAAAGAAATGAAACATAAATTTAAAAAGCTATCTTGGTTTTGGAACGCGGCCGTTTGATTGTGATGCCTCCCAGCACCTTGGGTCCTGAGTCAAAGCTGGATGGATGTTTGCCCAGGTTTGTACAAAATGCAAATAAAGCACAACTCGTACCCAGTGATACAAGTTAAATAAATAAATAAATAAACGAAAAGAACCCTCAAGGCGAACTAGAATAAAGTTCAGTTTTTAATTACTATGGAGTTAATGAAGACAGTGAAGCAAAGAGTTTGTTTCGAAAGTGTTACAGAAAATGCAATAAACATGAGCGTCTGAATTATCAGCTGACAGCAAGAAGATACAAATGTCCTGAAGTCCTTGAAAGCACAAACGCGGTAGTTTGTGCATTTTATTCCTGCATGTACAATCCAATCCAATCTCCATAGAAATGAAATTCTAGCTAGGCATCAGCGACGTACTGTATTATAATCCAAATCCGAGAGAGTGGTTCATGGCACATGTTAAATGAGAAATCAAACTGCTCCCTTGAGAAGGGTTTGACTGAAACATTGGGAGCAGTCTGCTGTGGAATTGCAGAGGGCTGAAAGATCCTTGTTCCTGAAGATGGTACTGATGGATGTTGAAAGATGGTTGAACTGAAATAGGCAGCGGTGGTTGTTTCTAAACGGCAGCTGCTGCTATCTTCATAGGGAAGCACGCTAAGACACAGCAGCAGAAAAAAGGGAGTGAAGGAAGAAAGAAAGATCCATCCAAAACTATTTATTTACAGATAATGGGAATAATTTATTTTCTTCATAGTCTGTTTAAATTTTCTTCAAACCTGAGTCTCCCCACTCTCTGTCTCCAAGGTCTGGATTACAATATACTCAGAGGCAGCTCTGCCTCCTGGATGAGAATCTCATTTCTATGGAAATTAAAACACGATCTTCTATCCAGGATTAAAGCAGAAATACATCTTTGTTTCAAAGGCTGCTACAGGAAATTGTCCTCATTCAAAGACATATTTCAGACCTTTTATGTTAATTACATTTTAGGTGGATGACACTGTGAAAATGAATTGTATTTTGGAAACCTATTGCTGTAATATATTTGGTTCACTATCAGAATTTGCTGTCTGGTAATTAAAATTGATTCCCTTTCTACCCTCTCGGTCTGCTTGTATCTTAACCGTATACTTTGGGGTCAATTTTCTTCTTCTGCCAATTACTTGGAATCAACACAGCTATGGTGGTTTAGCTATCTAATGCTTGCACCCAGATTTCTAAGTTATTTAACGACTGGTTCATTTTAATTATGGCATGAGGTTGGTGGTGGGGTGAACCAAGGTTATTTTCCCCATGTTGTGCAGCAGGAACCGAGTGAAAGCAGCTATGGGACACAGTTTGCAGCTGAAATAAAATCGTTTAGGATGGCAAAGCCTAGAAAGGATGGTTGTAATTCCATTCCCTGCTGTAAAACTCAGCAGAGAATGGAATTTGACGAGCAGAATACCCCACAGCTGGTTTAAATTCCTCATTGACAAGCGCAAGAAAGGCAAATGGGAAAATAAACTGAAGCATTCAAATGCACCAATACAATTTCAATTAATAATAATCTCTCAGGGGAAAAAAATATCTGGGTATCACTGTAGGCAGTTCAGTAATGACTTTTCCTGAGCTGTTGATTAAGAAGCAAACAAAATACTAGGAGGAAAATAACCAACACCATAGAAAATAATACTGAAAACACAGAGTAATAGAAAACAGGACTGGAAGGGCACTAGAGAGGTCATCTTAGTCCACCTTCCTTCTCCACAACAGGATTATTTATACTAAGCTAACCTAGCTGATGCTTGTCTAATTGTTAAACCTCCAGTACTGGAGGTTCCTCAGCTTTCTTGGGTGATTTGTTCTGGTGCGTCTGCCTTAACTTTGCAGGACCGATGTATGTAAGCCAACAGTCTGGCCCAAAGGAAACTGGTCGCCTTCCTTGGACTGGACTGAAGGAAAGATGGATTGCCTTCCATAGCACCGGTTCCTTTAAATGGCAGTAAGATTGCTCCAGCAGTGAAAGAGCGATTCCCATAAAAAGCCACTTAGGTGAGAAGGCCAGATGCACTGAAGTCTGGATTCAGATCTGAATCCCAGGTTTCCATCTCTCCCCTACATTAGTAGTTCAATGCAGTCTAACTGGCAAAACCATCAGATTTCAGTGCCCTCGAGGATTCCCCTCCCACCTTGGCCTCATGACACATAGACCTAAATAGCTTCTGAATTTGCGGAATTACACTGGTGAAAATGAGAGGACAATTAGGTCTCGAGTTAGTTCAGTTTCTTCGAAAGATTACAAATTCGCTCTGGATATAGAAATAAGGAAATAGAATGGAGATAGAAATAAGAGGCAACATTTTTCAGAACGAATGTCCTGAATACTGACTACAAAAAATGTACAAAAAGCTCCCCTTTGTTTGTATAACGTAGAGGAAATGGGATACATGGGGAGGTCTTTCTGGACGGAGACAATTGGCATGCATAGTAGGGTTGCCAACCCACCCAGATTGCCGATTCCGGTAGACTCACAGCCATCCATCTCCTGGTGACGATTGAAAGCAATCCAGGAGATTAATATTGTGGATGAGTTGAACAGTACAATTAATGACATTACATCATGTTGGGGGGAAAAAATCTCCCAGAATAGCTTCAGTCAGAGGTGGCAACCCTTCTGTAGATGAGGAGAAAAGGCTTTCATTTTCTAACTGGACTGGAAATCAGACTTCCAGGGAAGGGGCTAATTATGAAGTCAGGAAGTGGCGGGGGAATCAGTGCAGCACGGTGGTGTCATAATGGTGAAGGCAATCTTATAACCATATTTCACACAGCATTCAACATGTGAGTAATAATAAAAGATACCTCCTGTCCTAAAACTGTGGTTTCTACTTCTTTTCCCATTGCCCTAGATGGAGAGAAAATTATGTAGCAGTTTATGAAGAGATCTTTCAGGATAAGATGGAAAAATCCAGGTCCAGCTCTATAAATCTATCTGGGTATGAAAACCAACAGGTTTACCAGCCTGTGTAATGGGCTTAAACTCCAAAAGAAGAACTGAATTTAAGATCTGAGCATTGAAAAAACGAAATAAAAAGTGGTTTGTTTTTCTTTTTAGGTAACCTTCAGAACGCCAAAGCAAAGAGGAGGGTTTTCTTTCTATTTTTTTTAGCTTGGAGACAGCAAGAGAAAGTAACCCACTATCCATGAAATAAAAGGTAACCTCCAAAATATAACTCTCCAATATTGCGTCTTGTTTATTTGAACTGGTTGTTACTGGATAATGTTTCCTATTGCTAGATGATGGTGTGAATGCTTCTATACTGATAATACTGCAGTCAATTAGATTTTGGATAGCTTTTGGTTCTTTTTTTTGTGGTGCTAGAGGTACTTCATACAATGGAAAACTTAAGCATGGCAGGTATTGGATACTTTCCCTATTTTACCAAATACTACAAGCTAGAGAAGGCACAGGCACCACTTCTATGATTTGACAAATTAAAACGCATGGGAGGTGAAAAAAATCAACTCTCTCTACCCTAATATATTATTTGAATATGAATCAGGCCAGGCCAGCCTCCACGAGGTACTTGACTTTAATGGGAATTGAGGACTCTCAGCACTTTTCAAGAAGTGTGTGGAAGTTTGCAGAAGCAAACCTATTATCAGCAGACTCCAAACTAACCTCCGGGTAAAGGAGGTTTCCTATCTCATTGTAACCTTAAAAATTATAGTCTTCTCCTTTAGTGAGGGAGATAAAGTCATGGCAATTTATTTAACTCTGAGTAGAGAAGTATCTACAAGAAAGAGCTTCGGAGTTTAAAGGCTTGCATATCCAAGGTTTGGAGCATCGCATTCTTACTGTGCACTAGGGCCGTGCGAAACAGCAGCGTTCTGTTTCAACGTTTTGACGGGACAGCGTTCTGCTTCAAATTGTGTTTGGATTCAAAACAGCTGTTTCATTCTGTTTCGTCGAAAAAGTTTTGCCGTTTTGCCCCTGTTTCGATGTTTCGCCCATAGGCTATAATGGGGAAAGTTGAAACAGCCTTCTGTTTTGAATTTTGTTTCAATTCAAAACAGCTGTTCCATTCTGTTTCATCGAAACAGTTTCGCCATTTTGACGCTGTTTCGACATTTCGCCGATAGGATATAATGGGTCAGGTCGAAACATCCTATAACCGCCATTTCTGGCCTGATTTGGATGAAACTTTCATGAATGGTAGCCCTTTCTGAGGGCACAAAGCCTGTCACGTTTCAAGGAGACAGGTACAGGGATTTGGGGGAAACTGCACCTCAAGCTGTGGACAAGGAAAACTCATGACATGGGTGACATTGTGCGTGTTAAGGCGCAGCAGGGTGAAAGCTGCAGGCCTGCTAGCCCCTGCTGAGGCCACAAAGCCTGTTAGCCCTCAAGGAGATCGGTGCAAGGCTTCTGGGTTCTGGAGTTCTGCACGTCTAGCTGCTGACAGGCAAAACTCGTGTCATGGGTGCTTGTGGGACTGCTGGTTTTGGGGCAGAGGGGGGTGAAAATTGCAGACCTGCTAGGTCCTGTTGCGGCCGTGAAGCTTGCCAGTTTAAGGAAATAGGTGCAGGGGGGCTCTGGGGCCCTGCACCCCTAGCTGCTGACAGGCAAAACTCATGAGATGGGTGCTTGTGCAACTGCTGCCTCTCATCAGGCAGCAGGAGTGAAGATCCTTGCCATTGCAGACCTGCGGGTAATAATTGACCACAGTATGAACTTGAGCTGGCAATGCGATGCTGTAGCCAGCAGGCCAACAATACACTGGCATGCATCAATTGCTGTATCTCCAGGAAAACTATTGCAAAGAAGTGATGCTACTTGGCTCTACTCAGCATTGGTGAGACTGCATCTGGAGTACTGCCCCGTTTTGTCTACACACACCCTAAAGCATCTCCTGAGGATGCTGCAAGACTGGGGTGGATGGAGCATCCCACAGGAGTGTGGCGGGGCCCCTCGCAAGTTCACCAGCGAATCTAGGAGTGGACCAGAAGTATTTCTGCCAGGGAGCATGTGGGGGCCTCTTCTCACACCCCCCTGGCTCAGCAATCAGCCACGGGGGGACCCCAGGTGCCCTCCCAGACCCGGGAAACACCAGTCACCGAGAGGGCATGGGGGGGGAGGGGAGGCCCAGCACACTCCCCAGCAGTCCCGGAAGTGGACTGGAAATGCTTCTGGTCCACTTCTGGGTCTGCTGCCAAAAGTGCTGGGGAGCCTCCCGTGTTTTTGTGGGATGCTCCATCTGCCCAGCATCGCAGTGTTGATGAGATGCCTGGTACCTTGAGGTATATAGAAAAAACATTTAAACCTGCATCTATGTCCAAATCTCCAAATTGATTTAGAGGGTTCTGATTTGATTCAGAGCAATTAAAGTGTCTCCTGATTTGGTTCAGAATTGAGCCGAATCTCTGCCAAATCGAATCGGTGACTGAAGCTTCGCATAGCCCTAATGCCCAATACTGTCATATTGGTGGAAGAGGAACTCGTGTCTCTAACTACTGTCTTAAATTATGAGGATGCCACTGTCTTGCTATGCAGACTGGGAGCTTTCTATTTGTTGTGGCTCTGATTAATCTGGGGATATTTGGGGATCCCTTGCACATTCCAAAAGCATTAGGGGCTGGGCCTGAGCCTTGTGGATCTCTACATTTGGTGTCTTATATATGAAGTATATGAGATGGAAAGCTTAGCTTGAACTCCTCCTTACACCTCTGAATGTCCTCCACCCCACTACCAGCACCCCCAGAATTGCACCTGGGTGCATGATACTAATTCTAGGTCTGGGCACAATCCCTACCGCAAACAAAGAGGCCTCATGTGCCAGACACAGCAGCTGAATAATGTACTGGCTTTTGTGGGCTTTCTGTAAATTAAAGGGGAAGCAGAGAGGCGCAGTTTTGTACCCTGCACTATCCCGTAGGTGGGGCAGTGTCCCACAGGCATCCAACACATATGGCAGCAGAAGGAGAGAAGAACTGAGTGTCTTCCCTTGCGCCTTTTGTCCCTTCAGCGTATATATATTTTAGGGAATTAATACTGATGTCAGTGGAGTTTTTTCTTTACTGCCATCCTCAGCTGGAAGGAATTCATATTGCAGGAATGCATCAAGAAGAAAACTGTTCTCTGGAAAATCGCCATCACTGTCACTGCCAACCTGGGTCCCATTCCCCAGATTACTTTTAACCCTGGATCAGATGGGCTCTTTTTGGGCCAGGACAGCTATTTTGCTGGCCTAGGCATCAGCACGGACCAGTTTGCCCAGACAGCTGAAAATGAGCCATACTACATGATTTTGGCTAAGATCTGTCTTTGGTATGTCTAATTACCAGCACTTTGTAGTTGGTGCGGGTGGGGGGCACCTATATAACCATGTGAATTCCTGGTCAGCAATGAGCTGCTCTCTGAAGTTGTAGTAACTTAGAAATGCCAGTGTGTCTTGTTTATAGAAACGTTCACGCGTTTAGTACTTGTTGAAAGACTTTATCTTAACTTAAGGACAGTATCTTTGGCTGAGTTCAATTATCAGATCATTGGATTCAAATGACTTGATCCTACCAGCTGGACTCAGATTTTATAAGACAACATTGGCCTTTTAGGAACCAATCTGGGTCTAGACTATCTCAATTTTCAGTGCCAACCTTTTCTAGGACTTTGTAGTTCCCTTGAAAGATTATGTCATTTATAGATTGCATCAATGCCAGCTGGGAAACAGGGTGTGTGCTTTAAAAGGGTTGCCTGTTTTTCACATCAGTGATGGTGTTAGCATACATTAAAGGAAGGAATGGTTTTGGTTCTGATGAATAATATTTTTCTGAAATGCCTTCAAGCGATTGCCAAAATGCTGGGGAAATAGTGCTTGGTGTGAAAACTAGAGACTATGAGACACTGAGTAGGAAGCTGCTTATTTCTGCAATGATTAGACAATGACAAAAACTTTTGGAGGAGGCTTGAAAGAATAAGGATTTGTCCAAGAGGCAGATATGGGAAGATCCATTTTACGGAGGAGTGTGTAGAAACCTGTAGCTGACCGAAAGAGGAGGGCCTCAGCTTGGTTGGTGGATTTACTCACGTTAAGTTCTTGGTGTCTGAGGTGTGGTTGCATGTAGTCTTGGATGGAGTAAATCTTTCAGGGTAAGTTGTACTGTTAAGTGACCTGAACTCCATTTGAAGCCTTTCTCAGTGAATTGTTATAGTAGCTCAGCACTTGTGGCTTCTCTTGATTTCTCTAGTTGAATACCCAAATATCAAAGGATAGTCATGTCAACTATGGTCAAAGCACCAATTCCTTTCAGAGTCGTTGAACTCTGTGAGCACTTCTGCTACGGCCTCGAGCTTGCAGCCTCCGGGCTGTCACCTGCCTTAGTGCCCGTGCCACCACAGCTCCCAAAGCACAACTGAGGCCAGCTGAAATCTTTGTGTCCCTCTGTCATTTGGAAATCTCTATTTAATGAGGGTCAGTTTGTCTGTGGGAGTTTTATTATGAAACCCAATTAATGATGAAAAATTCAGTTTTGCTATGGTAGTTCCATAAGGGCGGCATCAACAATCTTGCTGTACTAGCTACTGAAGTATTAAAACTTAGGAAAGTCTTTTGGATGAACATTAGCCATTAGGACTTGCCTTTTTCTGGAAAGAATTTCTTGTGCAAAATCACTTTAACTTTGTCGACACGGGCTTATTTTCAGAATTTTTGCTTCTTCCCTTCCTCCACTTTGCTCACTCCCTGCTTGTCAGCAACATAATAGGGGAAGACAAGGGGAGAAAAAGAATAACCAAGGAGGTGGGGGAAATTATGAAACCTTGAATAAATGGTAAAAATTGGCTTTTTAACTTAGGAAACGCTTGTGATTTTTCTTTTCTTTAAAAAAAATAAAACCTTCATTGTCATTTGGCTGGCTTTGCCTACCTGTTTTTAATATTTGGAGTATAAATTGCTCATGAGAAAACATTCTATAAAGCTGTTTTCTGTACTTCGTGGCATATGAAGAGGCACTACTAAAAGGCTGGTGGGGATGGCAGGATGCTGAAAAGGCGAAAACCTACTGTTAGTTTCAAGACCACCTATTTGCCCCAACTCATCAGATGGCTGGAGATTGCTTGTAGGTTAATGAAAGAAATGTTTGGACAGAAAAAAACCGCAGGAAAATGTTGCAGGCTGGTCAATATATAGATGTTCTGGAGAGAACTAACAGCTATTTCTCAGCGGGCAGTTCTTATTCACCTTCACTAGTACCACTGTCTAGTGAATCTTGAATAGCAGAAGAGTTGTATAAGATAAAGACTATACTATCAAAACTCTTTGCCTTATTTTAAACTGTTAATTATAGAAACATTTAGCTCCTATTTCCAAGCGTAACCAGTGGTCTGGTTTTTGCAAGTAAGCTTTCAGGCCTTACATACCTGAGCAGCATCAAAGAAAATACCAGGAATGGCTGAAGAGAAGTCCTTCAGTCCCAGTTTACATCCATGCGACAAGAGAAGTCTCTGGGTAATGTAGTAATTGAGTAACAGAAGCTCAGGTTTTGAAGGTAACTCTCTGCAAGTATCAAGAGCTCACAGAGCTTTTGTATCATGCAGAGATGCAGCAAGAAGGGATCCTAAGACGCTTCTTTGGTGAAAAAGAATTGAGGGAGAGGGCATACCCTGAAACGGTGACCCCCAAGCATGCCTCCGAATGGTAAGACTACTAGAAACAAATGACACCCAAGTGTCTCCAACTAATTAGGGTGCAATTAAGTCAATAGACAAGGTCTTAAAGCTTCCTTGAATATAATGGACATCTATCCGTCTGCTTTTATTCTGGGTTACTGAAGAACTAAACCATTTCTGATGTCCCCTTGGCTGTTCCATGACTGAAAAAGCAGAAAGGCTGACTGAAAACTAAAAAAAATAAGGGTCCAGTTCTGCTGTTGTTCTTCATTGTTCCTGCTTCTCATTTAAAACAAAGTCCTTTAAGTGTCTTTTGAGCTGACAGAAGGACTATAGTCTGAATGAGCGTCTGCTGGGTAGTAGTTCCTTGCAAATCAACAATGCAAGGACCAGTAGCAATATTTTGACCCATAAAAGAAATAGCTGGATAAAAGAGTCAGTTTTCACTTGAATCTCTTTGTTTGTTAACTTCTTCCCTAAATTACTTATGCTTTTAAAAAAACAAAATACTTTTTCTACCATGAAAAGGAGGGTAAACAGTTCCTGGTCTGCTTTATCCTTGTGTATCAATCTCTTTTTCTCGCACAAATGTTGTTCCAATTAATAGCATCAATTGAAAACATACATTAACCAAAGCAAAAATCTGACTTGGTATTTTGTTAGGGATAACTCAGCTATATGCGCTGCTGCCAAATGTAGTATGGACGAATGCAATCTTAAAATGAACCACATAGAGGCTACAAATTGGAGGGGCTATAAATGAGGAATGACCTGAAGAGTTTTTGGTGGACCTGATCCCATTTTCATAGAACTTGACCTAAGCTTCCCATTGACATCCATGAATTTTGTCTCAGCACGAGTATAAATATAGCTATAAATTAGTCAGGAATGGCAAGGCATTTCAAGGAGAGGCATTCCCTTCTTGCCTCCCAGTGGAAATCTGGTACCTAAAAGCAAAGGGTTTTCAAATTGAAAATTACTTTTCCCACTCTCTTTGGCAGTAGCAATTTCTTAATTCATTATAGGCCAGTTTAGGAGTTATATTTGCATCCGAAATTGCACTGTCTGTAATATTAATTTCCAGGAGAAAAATTGCGTATGTACTCTTCTACTTTACAGGCATTTTAAGAGGACAGACAATAGGAACAATTGTTTGCACTAATTAATAGTTTGATAAAGTGAGCCTTGTATGTCAGAATGTATTCAAACCGACACACTGAGTGGTGTAGTACATGGCAAATGTGAGTTGTTAAAGGGCTAGCTAGCAAAACTATGACAAGGTGCTCTAACAGCTTGGTTAGCAGCTACCAGACCAATTTCAGGGAAGCCCTATTTTCTTACTGTAAACTGGGGTTTCAATTGATCATGTCTTGCCATTGTGCTTCTGGTTTCCACATCAGTTCCTGCAGGAAAGCTTAAATTAACCTTGATCTTCCCTTCTGCCCTTCTCCCCAAAAAGCTTGGTCCTTAGACCTGGACAAAGCTATCTTTCCTAAACACAGTGGATTTGTATCAGAAAGCTTATTATAAGATGTTACACTGTGTAAGTACCACACACAGAGAGCGCATGCTATGAACTAAGGATCTAAAAGGTCACTGGAAAGGAAAACAGCAGATCTCCTACAATGCTACAAGAAAAATGCATGTCATGCATTAGATATTTTCTCAAACTCTTCTTTCTGCAGCTGTTGTTAGCTTCCCTTCACTGACAGTGATGTAGCCGTAAGGTCAGTTCTGATAAGGGAAGGAAACCTCTCACTCTTTCTGTTTTCTCCCTTCTGATATTAAGTTAACTCTACTTAAGTGGCTGAAATGACTTGATTCTCCATTTGACGGCCTTTAGGTAAAAGAACAGACTTGAACCTGAAACTGCGTGTTTTATTCTGCTCTTTCAAATCCTTTACAGTCTTCCCCACTGGAGATCTGGCTTCTCATAAGGCACCTGAACAATCATCTCTATACAAACAATTAGGTTTCCCTAGGAGCCCTCCTGGGCTCTTGCGCACAGAATATTGTTTGCCCCCTTGACTTCTTTACAATAACTGCAGGACTCATGTCTCTGCTGAAATGTGTGGCTCACAAAGATTGCAGAGGGAAGGAGGGCTCTTTCCCTAGGCCAAGGAAATGCAAAGGTGACCCAGACAAAGGAGGCAGAAATGGGAGTGGAAACAAATAGAAACTGAGGAACAATGAAGCTGCAAAATTGCTCCATGCAAGATTTTTACGTGTTTTGTTTCCCTTTACATTTAACTCGGTGGCAATGCCTGTTAGGCGCATGGCGTGCTGGGAGCTCTGCTCACTATGAATAACAAGCTTATGTTACTATCCTTCTCTCCCTGCATAGCCTGCCTCTCTTTATTGAGGCTTATAATAAAACAGAGTGCGATCTCCCAAGGCAGGAACTCTTGTTGTCTTGTTACCAAGTTGGCACGATATCTGACACAGTGGGGACCTTAATTTGAGCTTCTGAGCACTATTGCACTATAAATGTAGGCTGGCCTCACTATAATGAAGCCTCTTTATATCAGCCTTCCCACTTTTAACAATCCTAGAGCAGGAACTAATTTTTGCATTATTATGATGCAACAAATTGCCTAGCTCTATCATGGCAAACACCCTCTTATAACAAAGTTTATTGGATCCCACGAGGTTTCATTATAGTGAGGCTGTCCTGTAACTTAAAATGAAGAAGCCCTGGAATGAAGGCTTTAAATCTGCTCTTGTGCCCTAGGTAGGGAAATGGGGTTGTATTCTTCTCCTATGGGCAAACTGGGTTTCATGCAAGTTGGATCATATGCAAAAATGAAATTATACTTACCATGTCGATGTGGAGGGCAGCAAGCTTCCAAACACCAGAAGCAGTCTAGCAGTGCTGCCACGGTCTAATTTGCCCTGCTCCTTGGCCCTTTGACTTTCCCATCCACCTATCCCTCTTTACATTTATAAATGATTGATCTCATCTGGCATGTGCACAATAGGAAAGTGTGTGTACACGCACATGAAAGGAAACTTTAAATATTTTATCTTCCATTAGCGAATAACAGCAGTAATGACTTCAGCTGCACAGGGTATCTTCAGTGAAATTAATAATCACATGAGGGTTAATAGCTCCAGGCAATGAACCTTCCCAGACAATCATTAATCCACTTTCATTATTTCTGCTTCATTACTGAACGGAGAAGCCACCTTCGTGTACAAGTGAGTGCCTACTTTCAGCCCTCTGTGCCAGTACTGCCCTGTCATCCTTCCCCTTGATATGGTATTATCTCTCTGCTTGTGATTAGTAGGACTCCTGCAGTTATATTTAGGACAGTCCATGCTATGAGACTGTGGGGCTCCCTCCTAGGGTTGGCAGGGCTCTCACCAGTGGGGTATGACTCTGGGGTAGCAGGTTTCTTCTTGCTCCAGGGATGATTTGACAGCAAAGGATCTGCTGGCTGGGTGTAGCAATGGGGTATGGAGGCTTTCCAAGCCAGGTCTGTAGTTCATCTGCTCTGGGCCTCCTGGAAAAGTTGGAGCTAGGGTTCAGTTTAGGGTTAGTTAACAGGAAAACTTCAGCTCTAAACCCGTCCCATTATTTAACCCTACTGTAGACTTCCTAGGCAAGAAATGAAATTAACATTCAAAAGTGGTGATAAAAGTAACTGATGTGCCAGCTATCAAACACCCATTTTAATTTGGGGGCTGGAGGTCCCTTGTCTCTCAAATGATGATTGGTTTACCACCTACGTATTAAGCAGAGCTTTAAGCTATTTATTTTTTGTCTGTAGCCGTCATCAAGGGAAGTAGCGTGCTGACTTACGGTGCAAGGTCTCTCTGAGAAGACTGCGTATGCAGTTTAGGCAATTGGCAGTTCATATAGAAGTACTTATTGTGTTTGTCAATGCAGATCACAAATTTGTCTTCTGCTGTTTGGACTGGTAGCAGGAATCAAATCTTATGGATTTTTAGCTGCAGACATTTCATCTCCCTGAGTCCTTTTTTGGGGTCTACGTTTAAGTATTTTAAACATTATGAACTACTGAAGATGATGTGTCCAAAAAAAAAAAATGTCTGGAATTTTTAATGCAGACAACAGCTGCCGTGAATAGGAGCCTCTCTGGCAACGTGGACCTTCACAATTCACATAGTCTGGTCTCTTGGAGCAACGCCAATATGTCTAGAACAATAAAGCTCTGAAAACATGTTCTCTCGCTAGCTAGGAAACATAGAAGCTTCCACAATCCCCAAATCTAGCCTTTCTTCTTCTTGTCAGTCTGTGACAGAAGTGCACATTAACCTTCAGCACCCCCTTCATCATATGATCTGCCAGGATTAGTTTTAGTTGGACAGTGATTAATATACAGAGGGTACTGCATAACTAGCTCGAATTTGGGTAGGTAATTAGAACCTCTAGCTACTAGCTGGAAGTGAGAAACAGCTGCAGTTAATATGCATTTCCTAGCAGCGGAGTTCTTGCTGCAGAGGATAAGCCTGGCACACATTTCTTAAATTTCTTTTTGTGGAATAGGAAATATTAACTGTTTACTCTTTGCTTTACTCTCTTTTCCCCTGTGTGTGTGTGTGTGTGTGTATATATATATGTTTGTATGTATGTATAGTGGGGAAATTATATATATTTCTCCTCTTGGGATGTCAAAAAAGCAGCTTATTTGACAATGCCACATCCACAGGATCTCGTGCTTAAGCAGAATAATGAATTTCTACCAAAAATCAGTATTAACACATTTAACTTCATCAGTGATACTGGTAATAGTCTGAAGGTTCCTCTGCTATAAGCAGTTTCTGTTGTTCTTCTTTTTGGGCAAGTCAAGGTTATGCTGGCACTGTGGACTTCCTTTGGCTGTCTCTTCCACTTCCTCCTGATCATAAACCTAATGGGTGATCAAGAGCAAACTTGGTGGGAAATTGTTTCTTTACCACAGCTTGACTCTCTCTAGTGACGGGCTCACTATGCATTTAGTGATTATGAAATCTCTTTTCATTACACTACTAATTTACAGGGAATGAAATTATAAACAAGGTGATTACTGAATGTAATTTATGGCCCATGTAATTATATAGCTGTCAAAGCAGTGCATGCAGCTGAATTGGCTTCTTTTTCTACAGAATAGGTTTGTGCTTTTTTCCTGGTCTACTGAGTTTGTTAATTGTCCACAGCTGAAAATATTTTTTTGTATTGCCAGATCAGCAACCTTCAGTCTGAAGCCCTCGCTGAAGCCAGTTATAATTAAGTGCAGGCCTGATGCTTTTCCTACTGGGCTGAAAACCCTTTCAGGTAGTGAAAAATGACTTTGGTTTCTAGCCTACTGGTCGATGAAGAAGAGAACTTCAAGTCTCTGAAAAATAGCTGAGAAGAAAGTGGAGGGAAAAATTGTCATAACTTGTTTTTATGAAAGATACTTTAGTAACAAGTTGGTAGGAAATACGGCTATCCAGAATGCACAGAGTAAATCAGAATGAACATACCAAACATCTGCTCTTGATAGGCTTATTGAAAGCTTTTCTATAACTTCATGACAGATTAAGCAATGAATTTGTAAAAGACCAACATGCAATTACTTTTCAACTAGAATACAACAGGTTGAAACAGGTGATGATATGATTGTGCCACCTCCTCTGTTTGTAAAGCCCCAAGCGTACTGTGGAAGCAACGGCAAATAAATCCATTATGTTAACTAGCGTAATCTACAGATGAAGAATGCAATAGCAGTGGGACTAAACTCTCTGTTTAATAACAAGCCTAAACCACAACTTTGCTTTTAAACAGTAGGGTTTGTGGCACTGCTGTTTCAGTCTTCATCTCTAAATTATGCTAGTTTAATGTAATTTATTTGTATGGCAGACTGTATATCACTAAAACCTATAGTTTTGGTGCCATAAATATAAAACTGTTTAGAAAGCCTAGGAGCATAGCAGATTCTCCAGCCAAACCGATAAATAGAAGTCTACTTAACTCGAAGCGAGACAAAGCAATTCTCACGGTTTGTTTGGGGCATAAAGAGCTGATTTTTGTGGGAATTTCCTAGTGGCCTTGCCCATCACTACTGATTGGTGGAGAGGCATATAATTTAGTAGCAAATTCCATGGAAAGTAAATTATATAATTTATCTTGTAGTTATAAGTATAAATATTAAATTTAGATTTACATTTATATATTGTATATAAATTTATAATAGGAATTGTAACATATAAACTATTACCATCATCACCTCAAGGGCCTGGAGAAGTATCACTAATGCCTCCAGAAAAATCCCCCACACTGAAGAGTAAGATCACTGCACAAACACCAGTATCCCTGCTAATACCAATGTTACCAGCTCTGAGTCGGTGATCCTCAAGCACCAACTTTGTCGGGCCGGGCATTGTGTGTAGATGCCTGACTCTCAACTCCCAAAACAAGAGCTCTGCTTCCAGCTTATTAATGGCCTGAGATCTCATGGTGGCCAGCAGAAATGCTTCAAGGACACACTGAAGGCATATCTCAAGGAAACAGATACTAAGGACAGGACTTGGGAGGAGCTGGCTGCTGCCCAGCTCCTCCCAAGGATTCTGTACAATCTAGAACCCTGGTTTCTAGATTGTACAGAAAGGACAGGGTGGGGAAAAAAAGAAAACATTATTAAGGCTCACATTTGCGAGAGCCCGGCAGGACAAATTATGCTGAGGGGAAACCAGCACAGGTTCATAGCAGGCAGATCATGCCTGACTAACCTAGTCTCTTTTTATGACCAGGTTATAAAAGCCTGGATGCAGGAGGAGGGGTGGATGTTGTATACTTAGACTTCAGGAAGGCCTTTAATATGGTATCCCACCCCATACTAGTGAACAAATTAAGAGGCTGTGACTTGGATGACTACACAGTCCAATGGGTGGCGAATTGGCTAGAGGGTCACACCCAGAGAGTCATGGTGGATGGGTAGGTATCGACCTGGAAGGGTGTGGGCAGTGGGGTCCCGCAGGGCTCGGTCCTTGGACCGATACTCTTTAATGTCTTCATCAGCGACTTGGACGAGGGAGTAAAGTGTACTCTGTCCAAGTTTGCAGATGACAGAAAGCTATGGGGAGAAGTGGACACGCTGGAGGGCAGGGAACAGCTGCAGGCAGACCTGGACATGTTGGACAAGTGGGCAGAAAACAACAGAATGCAATTCAACAAGGAGAAATGCAAAGTGCTGCACCTAGGGAGGGAAAATGTCTAGCACACCTACAGCCTGGGGAATGACCTGCTGGGTGGCACGGAAGTGGAGAGGGATCTTGGAGTCCTAGTGGACTCCAAGATGAACGTGAGCCGGCAGTGTGATGAAGCCATCAGAAAAGCCAATGGCACTTTATCGGGCATCAGCAGATGCATGACGAACAGAACCAAGGAGGTGATACTTCCCCTCTATCGGGCGCTGGTCAGACCGCAGTTGGAGTACTGCACGCAATTCTGGGTGCTGCACTTCAAGAGGGATGCGGATAACCTGGAAAGGGTCCAGAGAAGGGCCACTCGTATGGGTAAGGGCTTGCAGGCCAAGCCCTACGAGGAGAGACTAAAGAACCTGGACCTTTTCAGCTTCCTCAAGAGAAGGTTGAGAGGCGACCTTGTGGCTGCCTATAAGTTCATCACGGGGGCACAGAAGG
>JAGPOW010002173.1:8562317-8596080 GCA_030014935.1 Caiman crocodilus | reverse complement strand
AGGGAATTGGTGAGGTTTTATTCACCAAGGCGCCCCCGGGGGTTACAAGAAATAATGGCCACAAGCTAGCAGAGAGCAGATTTAGACTGGACATTAGAAGAACTTCTTCACAGTTTGAGTGGCCAAGGTCTGGAACGGGCTCCCGAGGGAGGTGGTGCTCTCCCCTACCCTGGGGGTCTTCAAGAGGAGGTTATATAGGCATCTAGCTGGGGTCATCTAGACCCAGAACTCTTTCCTGCCTATGCAGGGGGTCGGACTTGATGATCTATTGAGGTCTCTTCTGACCCTAACATCTATGAATCTATGACCAATCCAATGGTGCTACAACCTCAGTCAAGTGGTTGGTCATTTTGAGGTAAAATGTCTTGCCCTTGAGGCACAGCACAGAGAACAGAGGAAGGAAAAGGAGAGAAGTCTTGGCCTGTGGCCTACCCTCCTGTGCAGAAAGATCTGCAATTTCTTTGGACAGGTCTGTGGCTAAGAATTGCACTCTTAAGTCACTTTGAGACCTATTAGTGAGTAACGGTAGAGATCATCCTCGAATTGAGGGATTGCCAATGACACACAGAGCAAACTCACGGATTGAATACCCCCATCCCATGGAATGTGCTGGTGGGGGGAAAGAGAAGATTTATATGTGCTCAACTACTGGATCATAATTATATGCTCCCCTTAAGTGCCCACCAGGGCCAAAGTAAAGGAGAAGTCAGGAATTGGCAGCCATACTTGATTTTTCAAGGATTCTTCCTGCACAGAGCAAATTCTTTAATGAACAAATTTTTCTGGGGAGATATTGGGGTATTTCAAGAAGTCTCTTCCACATTTCACAATTAAACACAACAGCAACATTGTGTCAGCACAGGAGAACTGGAAAGGGAAAAAGTCTCCCTTTATACAAGTTAAGTGGTGGAATTCTCACTAGTAATTAACTAGTGCATTAACAAAGCCACTTTCAATGACTCTTACCTCTATTTCATTTCTAACAACAAACAACGAAATGGTTAAAGGGATGTGAATTTTAGCTGCATTTGAAATCAAGATCAAGAAATATCATTATCTGATAGAGTGAGATAATGAGTTGGATTTTCAGCTGGTGTAGATGTAAGACGCTCCACTGAATTCATTAAAGCTCTCTTGGTTGACATCAGCAGAGGATCTGACCTGTTAAGATCTATAGGGAAAGTTGAAGAGTAAGCCATTTAAATTTTATTTTGTGACCCTCATTATTTCAAAACAGCAGCAAGAGGAATGGGGGGGAGGCGGGCAGGGGGGTGAACCTTCCTAAAAGAAAGACTTGGTGGTACTTCTGAACATATAACACTCCACAATGGAGAAAAATGCAGCCAAAATTTTATTTATTGGGGCAGCTGGGTGCTGATGGAAATTCAGCTTTCATTTCTAACCCGTATAACCAGATCTCTAGGCCTAGTAACTTTCTGTGTCAGTGAAAAAGGTGGGAAAGCCAAAGGGGACAGGGATAAAAGGAAACAAAGATAGAAAATACTGGTAGTGGTAGCAGGCACAAGGGCTGTTAGTGGCTATTAGCTTTAATGGATCTATTCTGTCCCCAGTTACCTTCCTAGGACTATTAAATCCAGCCAATCAATGTGACTACTTGTATGAGTAAGACTTATTCATGTGGGTAAGTGTCTGTAGGAAAAGTCCACTACTGCAATAAACTGTCTAGTGTGGCTATGTGAAAGAGAGCACTGAATGGATGTGGTTTGGAGACTGATAGCTATCCTGCACTCTGGAAGACACATTAGGGCTTTCAATAGACTGGAGTAGAGAGCAGTAAGAGGATATTGGTGTATCAGTTGGTTATATCATATATAAATAACAACATTGCAAGCATTATGTGCCTTGATTTTTCTGACAATTTATGACATCTGTTGCATGCCCACACACCTTCCTCTTCTACCGTTCTAGGGAAATGACCCTGGGGCATTTCTGTATGGCCTTCCCCCTGAGCCTAGGACTTCAGCTAACCTAGTAACATTGCTAGAGGCTCTTATCAGAGATGAGCCATCAAGTAGAGTATGTGGCTCAGGAATAGTCCTTAGTATACAGGAATACCCCTTCCCACGTGCTGCTTTCTGTCCTTCCAGAGACAGGGAGAGACTGAGTACTGTCCTGGGACATGTGCTTAGGGCCACCCCAAGCCATCTAATTTGCCTAATTGTTGGTTTCTGGTGCATCTGGGATGACAAGTGAGCCCAGGTCATTTTGTTAGTGGTGGCATTAGGCCTGGGAGGGAAGCCATGCTTACTTCATGAGAGCTGCCCTAATGGGGAAACAAAAATGGGATTATTAAACCGCTTTTTCCACTGCTTTTCTAGGCATTATATATCAGTACATCCAGGTCCTGCATTAAACTTGAAGTATGTCAGTCCAAAAAGTTTAAATACGCTGAAAAAAGTACATTGAAGAAAACTCAATCACTCTTTGATGCCCTGTTCCATGCACACATACAACAGCAGAAAGGAATAACTATGTCATAACTCACTCCTAAACTATTCTTTTTTTTAAACCAGTCCTGCTTTAAATTTTGTCTCATGTATAAGGAATGAAACAATTTAGAGAATAGATTTGACTATCCTTGCCTGTGGCTATAACCCTGCGCTTGCCTTGCTTCCAGACTGAAAATTGTCCCATTTGATTGCTGTGTTCATTGACACCAATACTAAATTGCAGGCAAATCTAGCACCTGAAGTTGACTTTTAAAAAATGTGCATTTGGTTGTAGTGCAGAGAAGTTCAATGTTTTCTTGAATCTGGATTTTCATAACAATCCTACAGGGGACACTGTCAGTCCATCAGCAAGCCAGGCAAACTCTAAAGACTTCTAGCATTGTGGAGAGAAAGTTTCAACCTAGTCAGCACAGTATCCTTCTGCATTTTGTGTTTTTTTTCCTAGCGTGTCAATACTGCAAGTCTCCTTTAACTTCAGGCTAATCATCAGTGATTGTACCATATGTCAGATGTCATGTGAAGAAACAAGAACATTTGTCACCCATTCAAAGGAACCTTATGGCGATGCCTTTTACATTTTTATTTTGTACACCTGCTATTTAACTCTAACACAATGTTGAATCAACTCCATCTGCCAAGCCTGACGAAGCAGCAACTTCTTAAAAATTAGGATTGACCCCAACCATTGACCAACCTCCTCTCCATTAAAAAAAAAAATGCTCCCATTTTCAGTCTGCAGTCTTTAAAAACAAAGCTCTAGCTTCCCTAATTCAAAGAACAATGTGGCTTTGTAGGCTACCACCCTTATGAATCAGGTTTCCAAGATGCATTCAACCATGTCTTCTTACTGATCAGGAAAAAAGTTGGTTGTGTTGTATGATGATTTATTCAGTTATAGTTTATTCAGTTTGTTCATTGGTATCTGTATACCCAGATATTGATCATGTTTTCTTGAGGGTTGTCTCCATAGGGAAAAAGGTGATTAGTGGGGTTGTGTGAAGCTTTGGTTGCTGAATTTGATTTGGGGGAGATTTCGTCAGATTTAGCCAAATTCCACCTGATTTGGCAACTGAATCTCTGAATCTGGATCAAATTGGGAAACCCATTAAAAAGTCTGAGTTGAATCCAAAGCCTCTGAATTGATTTGAAGAGATTTGTAGATTTGGATTGGCCGGGGAGAGGCAGGAACAGCAGATTCTCCCACAGCTTCTCCAGCTGTGCCTACCTCTCCCTGGGTTGGGGGAGCCACAGGAGAAGCCCCCATGGCTGCCCTGCCCTGCCTGGCCCCATCCCCTGTCTGGCCCAGGCTTTCAGCACTTAAAAAAAAATTAAAAAGCCCTGCATTCACTAGTTGCAGGAGCAAGGAGCAGTGATTGGGGCCTCAGACAGTTCATGGCAGAGCCCCCACCCCATGCAGTGCAGGAAAGTGGGAGGCTGTGGAGATCACCCCCCACCTGTAACCTGCATGGCAGCTGCCCCATGGTGCAGGTGTGGTGTGGCTCAGCAGGGTGCCCTGTGCTATCTGGGAGCTGAGGCAGCACTCAGCCCCAGGCCCCAGACAGCATGCAGTGCCCTGCTGAGCCATGCTGCTGCATCTGGTGAGTGCAGGTCTTTTTTTTTTTTATTTTATTTTTTTAAGTGCCAGGAGGCTGGGACTGGGTGTGGGATGGGACCGGGCAGGGCAGCCATGAGGGCTTCTCCCGCAGCTCCTCCAGCCGGGAGAGAGGCAGGCACAGCCAGAGGAGCCGTGGAAGAACCTGCAGCTCAGCCAGCTGTGCCTGCCTCTCTCTGGCCTATCCGAATCACTGAATCAGTGCCGAATCACCGCCGAATTTCTGATTCTGATTCAGCCAAATCAAATGGGGACATTTGATGGACATTTGGATCGAATCACTGTCCTCCAAATCAGCCAAATCTGAATCGAATGCTTCCCTATTCACACATGCCTAGTGATCAGTAATATAGGTAGTGAATTTACAGCCCGTGGCTGCTCTGTACTAGCTCCCGATGTAGGCACATTTAGCACACCTGTTGGTGTGAAGAAGTAGCTTACTTCACTCTGAAAGTGGGTGTAGGCTGCTTTGCATTTACTGCACACTGAATATACACAAGGAGAATTCATGTGCATGTTAAGACTTGGGTATGGCTTGACTCTTCTCAAACTTCGCTGACTAGATAAGCTTTCACACTGAAAGTCACCCCCTGCAGGTCACTGGCACAAGGCCTGGCCTTTTAGTCCTCAGAATAAATCTCAGTTAAATGCTCAAACTAGGAGTGTTGGGACTCCAAAGTAAGAGTTATATGCAATGTGCACTATTGGGATGAAACATCTCTATAATTTGAACAGCCAAGAAAAGTAGGTGGAGCCTCCTCAGAGCTTGTAGCTTGTTTACAAACCATGTCAAAGTGGAGGTTAAATAACTTTGATTCAACTATCACAACTCATGCACCATGTTTTCTTGTTAACATTCCACTTTCAACCCGATATGTCTTAAAACTAACTTTTTAAAGACATTAAATACAACAAAATGCTTTGCTGTGGAACTTTTTAAATTAGATCCTGAAATAATCACACTTTGAAAGAAACACTTTCTTCTGTACTGAATTGTCCTGAATTGTAATGTACTTTATTTCCCTACAGAAAAAAATTGCCACTGTCTGTTCATCCTGTTTGTTTTTGCTTTAGTTTGCTATTTCTATCCCTTATGGAATAAATATCAACTTTTTACTGATTGAACTTCCATGGAAAAGCAGTTTGGTAAGAGGTATGCCCGACTACAAAACTAGCAATAGGTTAAGACAAATCACCTACCTATCCAAAATTTGTGTGTGTTCGTTTATAAATAATAATAACAGCAAAAGAATAAAAGAATTGTATTTAGGAGTGGCAGGTACTTGGGGTTACAGCTGAAAAATGTTTTTGAGCCAAAGTCCAAAATTTAGATCCTGAAAACCTTGTTCAGCTGCTCTTGAACCCTAGAAATACCTAATATTCTCTAAGTGCCTGGGTTTTTTTGTTTGTTTGTTTGTTTTGTAACAGTTATGCTTCTTGGCATGTCCAGAAGCTCATTGGTTTGACACGGTTGAGCAGATTGATGTCTATCTGACACTTTTAGCCTGTGGATCTCGACAGAGCTTAAGCCTTCTTCTATAGCTGGGCTGGCCTGCCAGACTAGACTCAACACAACAGGCAGCAGCTGCTGCTGCTTTTCTTCAGAGCATAATGGAACTTTTCTGTGCCGGAGACCTGGGTTTAATTATCCCTCCTCTTTGAGAAGATTCAAATAGACATCCACCACCACCAGGGAACTACTCTATTGGTGTCTCCAACACCAGACTGTTGGCTTTTTGGGAGATGGGAATATTCTTACTTCTTTGTCTTAGTCGTCTCACTTTGTATGAAAGAACTTGATGATCTGTTGAGGTCCCTTCCAACCGTAGCATCTATGAAACTCAAATATTTACTGGATTATAGAAAGTCCTTTCTCTTTAGCCTAGTGGTGATTGGAGATTTACCTGAGATGGGGAGACCTGGGTTACAGCTCTTGCTCTAAAACCTGTTTTAGGTGTTTGATTTTAAGCATTCGTGGAATATGATACATATGGTCATCAGAGCAAGGTTGGAATATAGATTGCGTGTCCTATCACTAGTTTGCTCTGGATTAGTTTATCGCTTTAGGAATAAAATACCTAGAATGGTGGTGGCAGTGCCATGGTATCTTCTCTAGAATCTCCTCTGGCAGTGTTTTGAAAGAAACACTAAGCTTTGAAAAGAAAAGGATATTTAGGCATTTACCTTCATGTAAAGAACTTTGAGTTGAGGAAGGCATCCAAGGCCCCCAGAGAGGCGGTATTTAAGATGGATTTGTGTTGTTGGCATGTTCTTTTGGCTGAAATGTCCAGTGCTCTGCTGCTTTTAGACAGAGACATTTTGAGCAGCTTGGCAGTTCAGAATTTCAGTCTGAGATGCCCAATCCTCTTCCTATGTTGTATAGGGAGTTAGGGCACTGAATTCATTGCTTGCAATTCCTCTGTGGACACCGTCTCTAGAAGGGCCACTGCTGCAATGCTGAGCATGACGGTGTCTAAGTCTCCTTGTGGGTGTAAAGATCTCACACTTGCTGGCAACAAATCAGCCACTATCCGCTGTTTCCTCAGGTTGTTTCTTTCAGTGCTCACCCACCATGCCTTTGATGTTTGAAAATACAAAGAAAGAGAAGAAGAAGAATGGGAGGTGAGATCTTCAATTTTCCTTATTGTTAAGGATATTGGCAATAAGTCTGTTCAGAGGGATTTGCCACCCCTCCATCCTGCCCTTGCCACTCCAAAGCCAGTCCAAACCTATGTTCTCCTTTGGCCTTGCCTTTACAGAAAGCAAGGTACTGTGACAGATAACAAACTATTTATTCCTGTTACTCTATGTGTTGGTTGCCACTGAGTCTCTTTATAAAGACTCCGATTAGTCCTGTCTTCATCCCCCTTCTTTTGTTCATGGTCAAGTTAATTCATGTCCAACTCGATCTTCACTCAGGATCTACCTGGCCACACATCAATTCATCTGTGCTTACAGTCCATCCCTCCTTGAGTATAATATAAGGTTTTTTACTCCGTTAATTAACAAGTCTGTTGGCACATTATCAGTCACTCTCCTTTCACTCTTCTCACGTCTGGTTATCTGCCAATTCTTAGTCATCCCCCCTTAGTTCCAGTTCCCCTTTATCTCAGGGCTTCCTGGTTTATAAGCCAGCTACTCAATCCTATTATAAACAATCAATCTAGTTTGGACAAGTCCATTTGGCCCTCTTACTAATTTGCCCAAATAATAGCGAGACCTCCATCTTCTGGGATTTTCAGTCTGTTCTTCCTGTTTCCCGTTAGGGGGGAAGCCCAGTGTACACTGGACTTACCGATGGCTGCAGCTCCCTCACCCCCAGCTGAGAAACCGTGCAGTCTCTTCTTCAAAGACACGTTTCCTATTCTCCTTGGCTGTGGGTCTGACTCCCAGTTATTGTACCAGTCTGTCCAGTTAGTTTCCCATGCCTCCATGCAGCATGCACAAGCTAGTGGTTTCTTGTGCATCCCCCCTCCAGGGCATCGTCCTTCTGGGTGACGCAGCTTTATGTTCCAGGTAGCCCTACCAGGGCCAATGAGTGCAGGCTGCAAGTTCCTATAGTCCCCCTCACCATGTGCCATGCATGGGCATTTAAACACACCCAGGATGCTGCTGGCATGTTCTGCCTCATAGCTTAATTGGCCTTATACAGACAAGTAAGCACCCCTCCACGTTTGTGTCTAGTGAAGTCCTCTGGGCTCTAACAAGGTCTGTGGTTGGTGCCCTGTTACAGTGGGTCTGGGTCTCAAGGCCTATGTGTTTGGGGTTGAGGTTGGAACCCAGTCCTCCAAGTGCTGATATGATTTTACTTTGGTCCATCAGAATTAAGGGAAAGTAGCAATTGGAAGTAATGAGTCTTACATGATGAGATGAGATGCTCTCCTTCCTGTTTGTGCAAAAGAAACCTGTTTTTAAGACTACAGTCATTTTGTAAAGCTCCTACACTACATATGTACCTCAATGCTTCCAAAGACTAGTTTCATATTTGTGCCTTTAAGTATCTTAAGCATCTTTTGTATAAATCCTTTCATGGTGTTATACGAGTACAGGACCTTGAATCTGTAACAGTAGCTACTAGAACTGGTCTTGGCTCACACAGTGACAAGTGCTGTGCAGTTAGGGATGCAGCAGTTGCAATGAGCTCAAATACTTTGTTTAAATGCTTAGTAGTAGTTGTGCACAGTGTGGGTAGGCCATATTGAACAAACTGTTATTAGGCGTACACTGCATCTTTCTTCTGTCGTGCTTTTGGCAGTTTATATTTAATGATTATCTTCCATTTTTTCATTTAGATCTGGACTATTTTGGAGGGATCTTACTCTCTTATGCTATACTATGTGATCAAGGATTTCTCCTTATCTAGAGCCAAGTGTCACCTATTACATTATCACTTGTGCTCATTATAATTAGGCTTTGGAAAGGTGCATTGATGGAGTTGTGCCAATTTATTACTATGATATTAATACTGGAGAAAAAAAGTTGAGCATACGTTTAGTGTGCTTTCCTTCAGTTTTCTAAAACTTTGAATTCTAGTCTTGAAGTAACATTTAATGAAAGTGGTATCTAGGTACAACTGGTGAGAATTACCCTCTCCATTATATCTGAAGACCAAACCAACTTTAATATTTTATTTAGCTAGCATGATTCTATTATACTAGATAAGATTTATTGCTCTTTAGATTATTTGAGATTGGGTTTATGTACATGGATACCACCTCCAACCTCCTAATAAAGTGAATAGTCCCACTAATTGGATGAGCAAGGACTACTGGTATGAATAAGGACAGAGAGGAATGGCCCTTGTGCTTTCTAAAAACCTTGACCCTCTGTAACCTCCTTTCCACAAGCCACAGGGATTTATTTATAATGACTGAAGAGATAAGCAATAATGATTAATCAAGGCATAGCGATGAAAGGCCAAATATCCGTATTCTCCTTCATAATGAGAGAGTATAGTTAAGCAACTAATGTTTCTATTCTAGACTGAGGTTATGCAGTTTATCATCAAAGCTGAGCTCAAGATGACCTTGGGGAGAGAAAAGGAGGCTGAAATATAACATGGAAAAAACAGCTGCTATGTAATCTATTCATGAAAAACCCATTCCTTGTAAGTGAAGCTGAAAGTTACAGAGACTACTAAATCTTGCATGTGAATTAATATATAGTTTCATATTTAACAATGTAGGTTATATTTTATTGGATGAACATTTTATGAAAAGCTAAACTTGGGAAGCAAAAGCCAAAATTTAAATGTACCCGATTGTTTTCTCATGTAGCATACTTCCTAAGGTACCTCTTTCTAAAGTGTCTTACTCAAACAAAACATGGAGCTTAATGCAAGGAAAACTGAGTGAAATGCTGTTGTCTGTTTTTTACAGGGGGTTAGACTAGAATCATGATCCAATGATTCCTTTAGGCTTTAAAATCCATAAAATGTTAACACAAAGAACAGTTTCTTATTCTAAGCACATGGACCCACAGTGCTCTTTCACACACTTATGTATAATTTCTTGCTGTTGGTAATTACTGACTTTTACACTGTACCCCCCTAGAGATTGCACGCTGATAAACAGAAGCAAAAGGGTTCACAAACATTCGGGTGGTCAAAACAGAGGCTAGTTTTGAAGTCCATAAAATAAGAGAAAAGTTGCTATATGAATGTGTCAATGATCAAGTCTCTATGCTTCTTCTGTGTTAAGATTATAATAAAACCTATTTGCTAAAAATGATCAGAAGGCAAGCACGTAGGTCCTGTACCACTAGATCCAATTTAGTTCTTGTTGAGTGGAATTAATGTAGTAAGGATGTAATATGTTAGGATAATCTAACAATGATGCTGTAGTGTTTGCTCACTTGGAAGCAGATCTTCAGGCAATTGTCAACATCTTTACTGAACATACAAGAAAATGGGAATGACGATTAACATTCGGAAGACTAAGGTCCTCCATCAACACGCTCTTAATGAGCAGTCCCCAATTCAGCTCTATGGTGAGACTCTGAAGAACGTTGAGTATTACCTGTACCTCAGAAACCAGCTCTAACAGAAGGCAGACATCGATGAAGAAATCTGACATCATCTCAAGACTAAGTACAGACAGTCAAAAAGCCAGAGGCTGAATCAATTCAGTCTTTGCAGGTTAGTCTAAACTGCAGATATTAAACTGACAAACAACTGGACACGCATTCACTTTTGATTCAGGAAATGCAGCCACATGCCTCCAGTGCCTCAGGCCAGAAGCCAGAGGGGTGCTAGAGCACAGCTGTCTGGCATTTAGCTAGCATGGCTTCCTCTTCTTGCCGTCCCTAAGGTCTCTGGGATTTGCAGTCCAGATTCACAGCAGCAGAAGTCTTCTTGCTTCCAGGCACAGTCAGAGGCTGCTTCCAGGTGCCTCTGGGATTTGTAGTCCACAGTCGCAGCCAGCAGTATGTTTGAGCAGGGCAAGGGGTGTTTAACACTCCTTCCCTGGCCCCAGACATCAGCCGGAGATTGCCTGGGTGAGGGGAGGAGCAGTCCCTGCCTCTTCCTCCCCCCCAGCCCTTCTTTGCTGGAGCAAACAGCAGAGCCCAGCCCAGAACTGGAAAACATGCTGGGATGCTGGGGGACTGTGATTTAATTTGAACCAGGAAGGGGTCTGGGACAGAAGTTTCATAAACCAATATGACCCAAATCAGTTAAGTCTGATACTACATTTAACCAGGTTTATCTTAAACCAGTTTCAGCCATTTTGAAACTGGTTTATGTGCACTGAACTTATGTTCTGTTACAGATTGTAACCAGTTTCTGATCACTTAAATGGCCTGCTCTAGGCCCCTTCTGACCCTAGTTACTATGAAACTATGAAACTATGAAATTGGTTTATGTGTAATTTCTGTCCTCAGTCCAAAAGTTCAGTACAGCCTGAGGATATGGATTTTTGAAGATCATGAAATTAAATTTGAAAGCAAGGTCATGGTTTATGGAGCTATCATGATCCCTACCTTACTGTTTGGAGCTGATACCTGGACATCATACAGTAGACATCTCGTGTGGCTGGAAAAAATACTATCAGTTTTGCCTACAGAAGATACTTTTTATCCAGTGGGAAGACAGGCACACCAACATTAGCATCCTCTGACAAACAAATACTATGAGCACTGAGGTGATGATCATCTGGCATCAACTTTGCTGGGCTGGCCACATCATCTGCATTGCTGACTCTAAACTCCTGAAGCAAGAAACATGTGCCCAAGTTGAAATAAAACCAGTTGATCCAAGCTTGGAATATATCAGTCATCTTTGGAATCACAGATAAGGCAATCATGGAAGACAATCATCCTCGACTGTGAGGGATTGTCGATGATAATGATTTGTTGGGTGGAATTAAGAAGTGAGTATACTTTTCACTAGAAGAGACACACCTGATATTTTTGGCTTGGTGGCTAATCTGAAAAATTTAGAAAAATGTAGTTCAGGTTGAACCTTAAATAGATTTTTTTTTCTTTTACGGTGTTTTTTTCCCAGCTAGCAAGGTAAACCAAATTAATTTGGATCAACCCAAAATACTTCATTCAACCCGAATGCAAATCTATGTTTTATTTTGGGATCACTTCATGGTTTAGTGTTTTAGGTTTGTTTGTCTTTTAATTTAGGATAATCTTTAGCTGGCAAGACTGCCATTTTACAAGGAAAAATTAAATACGTTTTCCCTTGAAAAAAATCAGGAACAGAACATTTTTGCACTCCCCAAATCAAGCCATGCTTAAAAAGTGTTGAATGAAGTGTTTTGGCATTTCCAAAACTATTTCACCAATTTCTTTCTGCTGAAATGTGTTTGTCCCACATTTGCAAATAGTTTGAGTTCTTCCCTGAAATGTCATTTTTCAGCTAATTTAATAGCCCTCAAACCCCTCTTCCCCCCAAAATACCTGATTCTAGTGAGGGTTCAATTTTACCCATAATGAAAGACCTTCAGAGACTCCTGAATGTCCCAAACATTCAGGGGCATTGTTTTGGGCCTTCAGGTCACTTGGCCTCTCCCATTACACTGTGCCTCAAAAATATAAGAAGAAAAGGAAATTAAAAAAACAAAAAAGGGAGAAAAATAAGGAAAAATCACTGAAAGCTTATTAAACATTAGGACTTTATTAAAAACTGCAATAAATAAAAATGATTACAGGTGGAGGATTCTCATAGGAAGAAAGGGAAAGGGAGTGAGAAAGAAACAAGGAGAAAGGGCTGAAGGAGAGGCACTGCCTATCAAATATATTTACAGTACCCTTGAGATGCTATTTGACATTGAAGCATGAAGTGGTAGACTACACTGGATAGGATTGTAAGGAGAAGAGATAAGAGAAAATATACTGGACTGCTGGAAAGAGTCAGAAAAATGTATGGTACTCTAAAGACCAGAGTCTGGGCCAATTCCTAATATAATGCTAGTGCTGTTTTCTAGGTACTCCGAAACTGTACATAACCCTGCCAGAATGATAGGAAACAAATCTTTCAGGAAAAGAATACTCAAGACATATACTCAAGAGGAATTTATCTATCTTCTAAAAGTAGGACTTAGGTGGTTTTCATAGTTTCATGGGTTCATAGTTAGTAGGGTCAGAAGGGACCTGAGCAGATCATAAAGTCTGGCTCCCTGCCATGGCAGGAAAAAGTACTGGGGTCAAATGACCCCAGCAAGGTGTTCCTCTAAACTCCTCTTAAAGACCCCCAGGGTAGGAGCCAGCACCACTTTGCTTGGAATTTGGTTCCAGGTCCTAGCCGCCCTGACTGTGAAGTAGCACCTCCTGATGTCTAGTCTGAAACTTTAGTTGCTTATTTATTTCCAAATATGTGGATGACTATAGTTATGACATATCTTCTAGGATGTCTGTGATTGCCTCAGGGAACAGAGACCTAGATTATGGGAATTTAACAATTTGTATCTGTTTTAATAGCTGGATTGCTTCTGAATGGCACTTGATGCCTGAGTGCCCTGGGTACAGTAGCACGTAGGCAGGGCAGCATCACTGGCCGTGCTACTGGCAGCCTGTCTGGTAGCATAGCTGTTTATTTCTTTTATTTCTTTTTTTTGCTGCCTCACCTACCCCAACTCCCCAGGGTTGGTGCCCTGAGCTGATGGTCTAATGATCAATCCTTCATTACTCTACTGGGAGGGGTGTTTTTTGGAGACATATACTGAAAGAGGGTAGATTTGGGTATTTAAAAATAAATGTCAGTTGTTTGAAAGAAGTAAATAACATGAAATACAATCATGCACTATATTATTGAGATGCTAGAGATCTTGTCCAATTATTACAAGTTAGATCATAGTGAATTTTTCATTTGTGAATCTTATGGAAATACCTTTAGTGAGATCTATTTAAATATATGGCATTGTACATATGTATAGACTTGCAAACATCTGACGAAAAGAAATTGGGACCTGATCCAAAGTTCACTGAAATAATTAGAGATGTTTCCAAGTTAAGTACAGGCAGTCAAAAAGCCTGAGACTGAATCAATTCAGTCTTTGCAGGTTAGTCTAAATTGCAGAGATTAAACTGAGAAACAACTGGACACACATTCACTTTTGGTTCAGGGTATGCAGCCACATGCCTGCAATGGCTCAGCCAGAAGCCAAGGGGTGTGCAAGCATGGCTCTCTGGCACATAGCCAGCATGGGCTGTGTATTCGCTTCCTTGTCCTGCTGCCCCCAAGTTGTCTGAAGTTTGCAGTCCAGAGCCACAGAAGCAGGACTCTGCAAGTTTGCTCATTCCTTCCTCTTCCTGCTTCCAGATGCCTCTGGGATTTGTAGTTCACAGTCACAACCAGCAGTAAGTTTAAGTAAGTTTAACAGCAGGGCAGCTCTGTTCTTGGGGAAAGGTGGGTTTAACCACCCTCCATTGTCCCAGACCCCAGCCAGGGTTTGCCTGCAGGGATCAGGTCAGTCCCTGCCTACACCCATACCCCGCCTTGCTTCTGTTCTAAAGCAGACAGCACAGCCCTGGCCAGGGCTGGAAAGCATGCTGAGATGCTGGGGGACTATGATTTAACTTGAACCAGGAAGCGGTCTGGGACAGAAGTTTCATAAACCAATTTGGCCCAAATCAGTTAAGTCTGATACTACATTCAACCTGGTTTGTCTTCAATCAGTTTCAGCTATTTTGAAACTGGTTTACGTGCACTGAGCTTCTGTTCTGTTAGGCTAAGGACAGACATTTAAAAAGAGCCTGAATTGATTCAGTCTTTGCAGGATACTCTAAGCTGGCTAGGATGAACTGGTTTGTAACCGCACAGACATCTTAGACATGCTGGCACATGCCTGCAATGACTCAGGCTAGAAGCTGGGGAGCGCTAGAGCAACTGTCCTGTACCTTCCACAGCAGTGAGCTGGGTGGAGTGGGGCAGGCCCCCCTCTCCCCAGGCTGCTGTATCCCAGAAGGAAATTGATATCTATTTCTCACCCCCTAACTCAGTGTTTATCACCTCATTAAGAAAACAACAGTGGGATATTACCAGCTACCTGTTGATTCTGCCTGTTGATTGTATCTGTTGATTCAGCATGGAACTTAACCAGCATGTAGTCTGCTAGCCAATGCACAGACACCTCTCCGCAAGGCAGAGGGGAGGGGGGAATTCCTGCTTAGTAGGGGTTGGTGAGGGGGAGGAGGGAGCAGCCCGCAGTCTGCTGAACTGCAGCCAGGGAGCAGAGGGGAAGGCCAGCCCTGCCGTGATGCACAGATTCCCACCCAGCCCAGACAGGATGCTGGGAGACTCTGATCTAACTTAAACCAGGAAGAGGTCTGGGACAGACATTACATAAACCAGTTTGACCAAAATCAGTTAAGCCTGATACTACGTTCAACCAGGTTTATCTCAAATAGGTTTCAACCTTTTTCAAACTGGTTTATGTGCACTGAACATCTGTTCTGTTACAGGCTTAAACCAGTTTTTGGTCACTTAAACCTGTTTATGTGTAACTTCTGTCCCTAGCCCCAGTGAATAATGGCCACTATCTCAAGTCAGATTTTTTCCCCACTTTGAAATATTTGTTTGACTAGGGGGAGAAATATTGGATCTGCAGAACAGAATCAGGTATGCTTTCATGCATATGTCCCTTTCTCCAGTGAATTAGCCTCGTGCTACCACAGGCAAGAAAGATCAATTGAGTATACTCATGTGCATTAGTGAAGCACAAGTTATAGGTGATCAAACACTACTGAAATTTGATGACCTGCAACCTGCAGGATGTCAGATGGGATGATGTAGTTATCCCTTTTAGCTGTAAAATCAGAAATGTATTAATCTGGAATGTATTTGATGGACACGATGTGGTTTTTTTCCTACTTCAAATGCAATTATGCCAAATAGAACTTTATATGCAGGTAATCAGTGGGAGTGCAAGTCATTGGGTAGTTACAGACCACAGATAAATGTTGAAAAGCAGGCAGCTTTAGCGTTTTGGGGGTTTTTTTCCTTGGTTTATTGATTGCAGGCTATTATCTTGGATGATGGTATCTATAGGTTCACTACTTGAATCTCAAAAAAGCCCTGTTTTTATTACTTTGGGAAGACTATCGGGATAATTATGGGATTGTAATATAAAGTACCATAATTACACTTTAATGTTTTTCATTGATAGTCTGAGGTTTGCACTTGGCAGGTCTGTAACAGTAAACCTATGTATTTTCTGTGCTTGTGTGGAAAATGAACGCTTTCATCTCAATTGCACAATGAAAATTTTCCAAAATTTAGAAGATAGGAATTTCTGTGCTGAAAGCTTTAATAAATTAAGCACCCTTCATCATATTGGGGTAATTTTTAACTAATCAAGAACTGCTTCAACATCCCTGAACATTTCTCCTTGGTTTCCCATACATTCGTCACTTAATAGAGTAGGGCCCTGATGTATACTTGAATCAGACTCTTCAAGGAAGATGTGATACAAAGGCTACTGAGGACAGCTGCAGTACTCCTGCTGCTTAAAATGAAACAGGCTTTAGAAAGTGGCGACGTGGATTAAACCACGTTACTGGTTGAAGAAGCAAATTTGTCCCTTTTCAGTAGCTCAGTGACTATAACGAGTGCTCCATTTTTTTAAAGCTGCTGAAGTAAAATTAAAAGTAAATTTCCCTTATAGACATATATACTGGGCGTGTAGAATAAAACCTTTTTTATTCCTTTCTCACTGGATAAAGACCTTAGAGTACATTAGTCTTATTCATGCTCACCTTTTTGTGTAGCTAGCTATGAATGTGCTGCCATCTCATGGCAAGCTCCAGTTTAATTAGAAATGACATAACTCCTCAGGACAAATTAGTATCATTATGTAAATTTGACCTGCCCAAAGATAACTAAATAACAAAGAAATTGTCAGCTTGTGTTCTAAGACTAAGGACATTCTCTGTATTTCCATGTAACAGATAATGAGACTGTAAGTGGCAGAACAATTGTGGCTGAATCTATTGTACATCCCTCTACTTGTACAATTTTTTTGTTGCTTGCCTTTAGAAAAATAAAGGACCTTGACTGCACAGTATTAATATTAAAGATGCCTGGGATAATAAAGCAAATCCCAGTGAATATTGCTATCAGCACAATTTGTTCCTTCGGAGAAAAATATCTTTCTTTGCTTTCAGCAGCAAATATTAGTGTAAATGGTAGAGGAAAAAATGTAATTAGTCTATTAAGGTGACTTGTTAAAGAACACAAGTCTCTTTATACTCAAGGGGAAAAGGAAGCTTTTTGTCTTTGTATGTTCATGGTTTTTTTCCATGGGTAGCTATTACTGTACATCTCGGTTCTCATGATGGCATTCTCAGTCTGTAAGTAAATTTGATTACAGGCTGGTACTTTGAATTGCTTTTCTGCTCTGTTAAAGTACTTCCTTGGCATCTATCACTATGGTATGGCATATATTTATAGTCATATACATTATTATTATAACAATGAAACCTAAAGGTTCCAGCTGGGGTCATTTGGGATAATTAGAAGTGGCCTCTTATGCAAAGCAAATTCTTTTATAGGTGTCACTGCATTTCTTTTTAAAGGTCTCCTCCCATCCAGTGATGGGCACTCTTGTTTCTAAACTTCAGACATTGTCTGGCCAATTTTTCAACCTAGCCAATGAGACTGCTTGCATATATAATGGTTTAGAGGATTCTGGCTATAAATTGTGTGTAGCTGCTGTGTGTTTATTAAGTAGAAAACAAATAATAGTAGTTTATCAACATGATCATCTCTACAAATTTAAAAGGGGCAAGGTGAACATCTAATTATTTAAATAAAAAATGGCAACTAACATAGCCTGTGTAGCATTTAAAGTTGGAGAAACAGGAGGCAAAATAGCTTTCGTAGCCATTTTGTAATTAAAAGGCATAACATTATCATGGTGCTCTAATGCTTATGAAAAAAAAATTAGTTGGTGGAACGAATACAGTCTTCTGTTTGAACTCCATATTTCTTTTCTATGTATTTCTAGCATTTAATATGATTAGACCTAAAAGTACTGTTATAAGGATTCTGGGTCTGATATTAAGACCATAATTTGCAGTGTGGCTTTTAGGCTAGGGACAGATATTACACATAAACTGGTTTAAGTGATCAGAAACTGGGTTAAGCCTGTAACAGAACATAAGTTCAGTGTACATAAACCAGTTTCAAAAGGGCCATAATTGGTTTGAGATAAACCTGGTGGAATGTACATCAAGCTTAATTGATTGAGCTCAAATCAGTTTATACAATGTCTATCCTAGACCCCTTCCTAGTTTAAGTTAAATCAGAGTCCCCCAGCATCCCAGCATGCTCTCTGGGCTGGACTTCCTGCTCCAGCCCAGCAGGGCTGGCCCCAGCCCTCTGCTCCCTTGCTGGAGCAGGGGCAGGCAGGGGTGGGGGCCTGGCCAGATGCTGCCCCTGGAAGAGAGCAGGGGAGAAGATTATCCCCCACCCTCCTGTTCCACCAGCATGGACCTGCACTTCTCCATGGGCTGCTTCAGTGGTGGGGGCATGACAAGACCCAGAAGTAGCCTGGGCCGAATATCCAAGGAGGGGTTCCCCTTTCCCTGTCCCACTGGCAGGGACCTGAGGCCCAGGTCCAAAGGGCACTCCCCCCTCATTGCTGCAGTGCCAGGGTCAGGTTTAGCCAAACACTGGCCAGCATGGCCGCTTAGGTAGAGCAGGCAGGAGGGGGATTATTCCCCCCTCTAAGCCCTGTGCCCTTAGGGGACTGCAGCCACGATCTGCCTGCCCTGACTGCCATTACCGCCTATCATTCCCTGCTTGGAGCAAGAGGCAGAATAAGGCCCCTCCTGCCAGATGCTGGAAGGAGTGGGGAATAACACCCCTCCCTGCCCCCTCACCTAATGGGCTCTGCCAGCCAGCCTCTAGCCACACCCCCACCTCTGCCAGCCAGCCTCTGGCCACACCCCCACCTCTGCCACTGGGCAGGGCTCTTGATGGGAGCAGCATCCCCTGTCATGGTGCTTGGGGAGCACAAGCCTCTTCCTGGCAGGTGACCACACTACAAGGCCAGCATTTCCCCACCAGTGTCTGGTGGATGGGGCAGGAGGGGGCTTATTCTGCCGCTTGCCCCAAGCAGAGAGCAAGAGGTGGCAGCAGCAGTCAGAGTGGGTAGATCCTAGCTGTGGTTGCCCAGGGGCTGAGGGGGTAGAGGGGGGAATAAATACCCTCCCTGCTTCCTCTGCCTCAGGAGCCATGCCGGCCAGTGCTTGGCCATGCTTGACCCCAAGCAGCAGCAAGGGGAGAGCGACCAGTGGACTCTGGCTTGGGTCCCTGCCAGTGGGACAGGGAGGGGGAAATTTAATTCTTCCCTGGCCAGTTTACTCCAGGCTAATGGCCAGGCTGGCCATGTCTCCTCCTGTCCCCCCCACCCCCTGCACCAGCAGAGCTGCCTTGCAGCCAGGGCCATGCTCTAGTGCCCCCTGGCACCTGGCCTGAGAAACTGCAGGCATGTGCCTGCATTTCTTCAGTCTAGAGGGAATGTCTGTACACTTGCACATTGGTTCAACCTAGGCAGGTAAAACTAACCTGCAGAGATTGAATCAATTCAGGCTCCGGCTTGTTTAATGTCTGTCTCCAGTCTTAAAAGTCCTGAGCTCACTATGGGATCCAAAAAACTATGCATCCTGCCATGTTAGATCTTGAATGTCTGTCGTGGCAGGTCACATGATTGTGGGATCTGGGATAAAATTCTTCATATCCTACTTTGTTTAAATTAACATCTGAGAGACACATAGATGCCATGTGCTTTTTTAAAGGTCACTGTAGAAAGTGTAGATTTGTTGCCACAAAACTATTCTGTCACCATTAAATGCAATCTGGTTCTCTGATGCTCCTTTTTTATAAACTAGAGAGTGAAGCTTTGCTAAATAGTCTGAGTGATTTACCATCCATTATTACAACTGCTTGGTGAGAACTGAAACACAACTACTAGCCTCCTGATTTAAAAAGAAAAAAAGATGTATTCTGTCCTGGATGTTGGTGGGGAGAGCAGGAGGACATCTCATTGATAAAAAACATGAGGAAATTCTCAGACTACAGAGAATGAATATGAAGTCAGTCAGATGTTTTCTCATTCGGTGAATGGAAAGGCCAGGGAGTTCCTGTAGAGCTTTCTAAGCAGCATCCTCATGTTCAGTTCCCTCAAGTTCCCGTTACAAAATACAGTCCCTAAAGCCCCTTTCAACTTTGACAAATCAAAGCCCATTTCAACCAAAAAGCTTATCAGTGACCTTGGGGCCATGTCTGTGAAAATTCACGATTGCCACCTGCTGCTAATGAGAACAACATATTATTCTCAAAAATGGCAACAGCCAGTGCCCCTTTCAAATGGAAATGTCTGTGCAGCCTTGACTCTAGGCACTACTATACACTCTAAATAGAGTACAGGAAAAGATATAAGGTGCATACTATATCACTCAAATAGATCTCTGTCTACTAGGAATATGTAGTCTATGTATTGATATATAGACTACAGAAAAATATATGATTTTATCTGGGCAAAGGAGAAGAAACTACTGATTTTTTTCATAAGGTATACTTTAAAAAATTGGGTGCATTTTTCATTTCGGTTTTTCTCCCAGTCTCACCTTTTTGTGACTCTGATGTATAGAACGCCTGTGCCGGTATCTTCCTTTTCAGAGTCTCTGTTGCTCCAGACTTCTTAGCTCAGCAGAGAAATAGAAAGGTTGACTTGGTGATGTGGTACCTTTTATCTCCATCTTTTCCAGAGCTGCTGGGCTGGGCGCCCCGCACACTTAACTTAAAGCTGCTCCAAGGATTCTCTCGGTATTTTTTTCATAGGAATATACTGCAGGGGTGTGCCAGCTCTAATAAACTGCCAAAACACAGCAGTGCACCAGCCATCCCCATTGGCTCCGTGCCACTTCCATTTTCCCTTAAAAGGGGAATCTCTAGCTGGAGAGTTATACTGGCTATCTGACCATCTTCTGTTGCCAGATTAGGAGGAGTGGGGCCAAAAAACTTCAGAGCATATTTTGATTGGTAATAACACTTCCTTGTATCCTTTAAAAAAAAGTGTTTACTAAGTATCCGCAACTCTCATTGCACTCATTGGAAACCGTGAGTATTCATTGCTTGAAAAGGCAAAGTCTGTGTTACGTTGACTCTAAATGGGATAATAACTAGAAAAGTAGAAGGAAAATAAAACACCTGTATGATCTTTTTACAAGAAACGTATTTTACCTGGTTTGAACATGAGATCGTTAGGGGGTCTTGGGCTGGACATAACACTTTAAAGAATTGAATAAATGGTGTCATTATCGTATCACATTCACTTTCAGATGCTTTTCATGAAAGATGTTATACAGAACTATATGGAATACAATTCAATTAATTCTTCTTGTTCGCAGTGAGGGGTCTGCTTTGTCCTGGTTGGAAAATAGATTTGTTGTGAAATCATTAGAATGAATATAGGCGAAGATGAAGGAATATGCCATTGTAAAGCCAATATAAATGGAAAATTGTTTTAATCACTGCTGTTGTCCATGATCTCAACTTTCACCTGTTTCTAAAACTCTGTGCTTTTGAAACTACTATTGTGATCACCTCTGTTAGTAGCAAAGATCCTGCTGTGGACAAAGCCCTTTGCCCAAGAGATCATTTCTGTCTTAATCGGCCATGTTATTTCACCTAGGCTGGAAAATAATTTGGAAAACTAGTGATGTACTAAGCTCAGAAAAAAAAAAGCATGGCTGCATGAATAAGCACAGTAATAAAGTGCAGAGGTATAATTTCGGCTCAACTAGAGTTGGTGACATGAACTCAAATGAAAGTCATGGTATAACCTCTGATACCAATTTTAGGTCTACCTCATGTTCTTACCTCCTCCCTCCTCACAGCTCAAGCAGATCTTTCTGTTTCTTTTGGGTGATGACATTTACTTTCTTTCTTTTCCCTACAGTCCCACAGAATCACACCATAGAGAAAAAACCTGGCAGAAATGTGGTACTCTGAAGGGACGACGGCGGGAAATGTTTAAATGGCTTTCTATAATCTACCTGCAGAAGAAGAATGAACAGGATGTGGACAAGTTTGTACTGCTACAAGGATAGTTTGAAAGGTTGTGGAGCCCACAGCTTCTGTTTTCAAAAGCAACGGAGCTTGGTCCAACCTCCTATTTGAAGTAATGGGAAAGACTGCTTTTAACAGGGTTCAAATCAAGCTGCTGTTTTATGCGAAGGAGAGGGGGAACATGAGGAGTTTAGGTGAAACAGTGATGCTGAGAGATGAGTAAGCCAACCTTACTCACCTGATTAGTCCCTCAAGTCAATGATTCAAGCAGTCGCTCTTGTTAGGCACACCTGCTTGCACGGATCAATATTCAGTCATGTGGCCCTTAATGTTTTTCAGCTAGGCCATGCTATTTTATTAGGTAAAGTACTGAAGAAAATGCTTGGCCTACTTTTCCTGGGTCTCACTGATGAAGAACTTGGGTGCGTTTCATAAAAGCAGGCAAATTAAAAGCCTTGTAATTCAGGCAGACTAGAGGTTTTCGTCAATGTTTTATGGTGTTATATTAATTACCTGTATGGCCACAGGGTAGGCAAGATAATTAGATGGGTAAATCTGTGTAGCTTCATTGAAATCTGAACTTTGGATCGGTGTACAACAGCTGACGATCTAGCTCAGGTGCTTTAAAAATGTTCCCCTGCTCAGTGCTTTTTCATCAAATCGGCATTCCTGACACGAGGTATAAAACTATGCCTGAAAATTGTCTTTTAAGGGTAGAGAGTCTTAAATCAAGGGGTTTTTTTCCTGAGTCAAATCATTTTTTCCTGTAAACATGATGAGGCAGCACTGTTCATTTTGTTTCAGTTAAAAAACAATAAACACACAGGCACTGATGAATATATGTATTGGGAATCGGTTTACTCACCAACTTCTGTTAATTCTGCAGTTTACCGATGCCTACCATTAATCCTAATTCTTTTCTTGCCCCTGGAGGAATTGGCCTGTGGATGTCCAAAATCCATTCTGCATTAAACACGGTCCAAGCCCCTTTGATAACATCAGGGATTAATAGCAGGAAAACCCAAATTACCACTGTGTGTATTTTTATAAATTAACATGAAACAGAAGGACAGCAGAAAAGATTGCCAATTAGTAGCTAGAGGCTGATTCTCTACTGTCCTGCATTTTGTGCAGGGTGTATATAAAAAAAAGTATTGATATTGCTTTATAGTACAAGAGCAGTTACAAACTTTAATTGATATTAGAACCCAGTGTGCTGGGTGCTACAGAAATGCACCATGGGAAACAACCCCTATCCCAAAGATCCAAATAGACGAGGGGTGAGAGCAAAACCAGAGGCACAGAAAAGGGAAATGACTAAGGTCCCAAACCAGTTCAGTGTCAAAGCTGGGAATTGAAGTCAGGTCTCTTGATCCCAATTCCCCAGCACCATCCAGTTGAGCAAACTGGGTCTTTCATTTGGTCGTTCTGGATTGCTATATGCTATGGGATGGTTAAAAGGGACTTTTCATGTCAACCATGTTTCAATATTCATCCCTAGATTTTCTTTGCTGTGTCAGAATACTCTCTCTCTAAGCCACCACGATTAGTCAAAAAGTTATTTTAAATTTGCAGAAAAAACTGCAGAAATTACTGTTTCAGTGCCATACTCGTGTGCTAAACTTCAAACTGGTGCTTGAGGAGACTTTAGCCTGTTCAGTTTTAATGTGTTTTAATATTACAAATCTGAGTTTCCCCCTGGCAGATATGCTTTTTAAAGGAATGCAACACCAACTACTTAGGCAGAGCAGGGTGGCACCTTAGACTAATGCATTCGGAGGCAATAGCTTTTCTGCGCGACAGTCTACTTTGTCAGATGCTAGTAATTGTCCTTTCTTTTCTACTAGGGTCAGTGGTCAAAAACTCATAAATTGCTATTCATAACATTAATAAAACCCATCTTTCGATACAAAACAGTGTTTTGAAGGAAAAGATGTTTCTCTCTGAAGCTAATGCTATAGGGAATAGTTTTCTATTATAAATTGTTTGCATGGCATGCTATTGTAAGACGAGATGAAGTATGAAAAACTAAATTTAATAAACAATTTAATTTCTTTCCTGGGTCCCTGCCCTGCCACTAAGTCATAAAAAAATACCCTGGATCATTATTCTCAGCTGCTATCGTGGACTGACTACTGGAATTAGACTGATTTACATCAATTTAGAAACTAACCTCTTCAAACATATGGATTCCTTGGGCTGTTTCTAATGCCCCAGTATGTTGGAACCAGTGTTAGGGCAGTGTCTTTACCTGCCATTTTGCAGTACTCCCTGGTACAATCTTCTCATTGACTTCACTCAGTTTTGCTAGCTTTAATCCCACACCAGGTTTATCCTGTATGCTCTGATTCTGCAGGAACCTGCAAGATGCTGAGAAATAGCCTATACCTCTCCTGTTTAAAAATTCCCATTTTTTTATATTTGTTTCAGAATTAGCAGGAAATATTCTGTATAGCCTCAGCATTTTAGGCTGATTCCTATTTGCCTAAATCATCCTCTTCAGTGGGCGGGGAGGGAGGGGGATTGTATGCGACAAACAGAATTTGGTCCTGTGATAGGAAGTTGTGGGCAAACTCGGTTTTGGGGTTTATATTTATTATTCAATCATAACTGGGCAACATTTTCAGAAGTAAGGATTGAAGTCAATTCTGCTCTCAGTAAAGTCAATGAGACTATTACCATGGATTTCACCAGGATGGGGTTGGTCAAGTCTGAGAACCTCTGAGTATCCCACCCACCATGTGTGCCTACAATCCCTGTTGTTTCATTATTTTTGTTCTGATCTGTCTTGGGGACTCGCACAGTTCGTATTATAGTAGCATCTGGGCATCCCTTGCATCTTATAATAAAGCTTTCCTCACAATACTCTGTGAGGTAGGGTATTACTACAAAGCCCTTCTAATATTTAAGGAATTTAGTCATTGGGAGGCCAAAATATTTATTCAAAATCATACAGGATTATCTGCGGTAGAGCTGGAGGCCTGTGGGGAAGTAAATATGTATGTGACCTACTAGGAACTACAGAAATAAACTGCTGTAAGTTGGGACCTAGGCATATGGTACATTTACTCTGTTGCATCATTCCTCTGTTTTATATTAGAGACATGCCTCCTGGCTGGGCTTAGGAATATGATAGTAGCTCTTTTGGTATAAAAAAAAACACCTGTTAGAAGTCTTTTGACCATGATCTTGCTCCTACTGAATGAATCTTTGGCTATAGATCTCGGGAGACATCACTTCTGTGTTAGTCTGGCATGCCAGTCATCAAAATCAATGGGTCAGATTTAATTAATTTTAACAGGAGTTGCGTGACATCTTGGATCTACTCCCATGCATGCAAAGCACAACTAGTATCATTTATTTGCTAAATAATTCTTTCAAATTGCCAAAACCTTTCTGAAGTGTTAGTGTTCCTATAAATTCACACTAAATGACTGGACTGTCCCTGCAGCAGTGAAGGCAGCTCTATGCAATTATGAAAAGTTTAACTGAGACTATTCCCCCGTATTGTCCATTCAGCAGAAAAAAAAAGTGAATTGCCCTCCTCTGCTTTGTCCCCTTTTTCTTCCTTTTTTTTTATTATTTCCTGAATAAACTATGATTTAATCTTCTTGAGCTTTTTATCTAATCCTGTGCACTGGCTTTATACTGTACCAACAGCCGAGGCATTTTATTATGATTTCCCCTCTTTTTTGAAAGTCTTTTACTTTTTTTTTAATACACTGCATACATACATTCTTTCATTTCATGTGCATTGTGTTGCCTTGTTTCTTACTGCACCTTTTCTCATCTCCCACACATTGTGATAAATACTGGGTTTGCATTTTGCTTATGAATCTGAGCCTTCACAAAAGGGTGAGATAGCAGTTTGACAATCATAAAAAGAACTTCAGTGTTTAATTTTGAACATTAAGAGGCTTGCTATTATTATTATTGTTATTGCTATTGTGATTATTTATTAAAAAGGGTGAAGAGCCACAGATTGCAGCAGGTTCAAGGTGAATGGTGGGTGCTCACTGATATCAATTAAGCAGCGATATAACTTTTTTCTACATGATAAACTGATATTTAATCTAAAGCTTCCTTGTATCTTGTTAAATAGTCTTCTCAATCAATTAATGGTTCTACAATGCTTTGAATACATCAAAGAAAGTATCAGCCATATCTTGCATCCTTATTCAGGCTAACTCCTTTTGGGGCATGTACTTTGTCTCCCTGAAATCTATTGTCTTGGTGAAATCCATAGATATTTTGTGTGGGTTTGGCCTATTGAGTCTACTGGCATGAGTAAAAATAATGTTAGGTCTCATCATTAGCACTATCATAACTAAAAATCCAAATAAGGTCAGAAAAGGATTAGGGATTAATTTGTGGGCATAGACAGTTATTCAACAGATTGTATAGCAGAGTCCAATCTACATCATTAACATAAATTACAGCACACTGTCAACATCATGTTTCCTACATTAACTGTTTTATTAGGTGCTGTTTAAGGAGTTCAGTCATGCAAAACTGTGAACACTGCCACTGATCCAGTGAAGCACTTAAGCATGTGCATAATTTCAAGTATGCATTTAACATTAAGCATAGCATTAGCTCTTCTCCCTGTACAAATGATTAGCTGATCTATGGCATAGAGTCAGATTATTAATCTGGTATTTAACTGCTTAAATTAAATTAAATTACCTCCTACTCCACTGTTTTCTTTCATAAGTGTCAGGTTTTGGTGAGACAGACATCTCAATAAGGTATTGAGGAATGCCAGTGTACATGAAACCCCTTTCTTCATAGGTTTGGCATTTGCGATTTCAAATATTTGCGAATGCTGAACCCGCATTTTAAATGCATTTTAAGCTCTTACTGGAGCTCCTCGGGAGCACCATGCTTGCTGCTGCCAGACTCTCGCTCCCGCCACTGGGCTCCCCACATTGCTGCCAGAGCCGTGGCCACCCCCAAGGGCCAGGGCACTGCGTTCATGCATGCAGACTGCAGTGCCTTATTCATGGATTTTGCCATTCGCGGGGGATACGAGGACATATCCCCGGTGAACGGTGAGGGTCGTTTATATCTGACTTGGACGTTCTAGGTTTATGGAAGAAGCTGTTTGGGAAACTCACCAATAAAATATAACTTACACTATATTCCTACCAGAAACTACTATGTCCAAGTAAAATGAGTATGTATGGAAAAATTTACCATACAGATCTGACAAAACCTTTTATTCTTGTAGCCCACGGTACTCATGTTCCCTTTCCAGACCTGGGCATTTTCTTGAGCAGACAGATCAGTTATGTCAATAATAACTTCTTTAATACATTTTGTTCTCACCCTTACAGGTCTCATTCAGGTCGTGCTACTACTAAAACTGCTTTTGTTCACCATTAAATGACATGTACATGATGTATTTATTTCTGAAGACATGTATACTGTAAACCTTTTACTACTAAGGCATACCTTCTTTTGTTTTTTCTTTTCTTGGGGGAATATTTGTGTTAACAAATGACTAGCTTCATGATTTTCCATCTTTGTTAATGTCTCATCAACTGCAGCTCTTACCTCAGATCACCTCCCCGTCTTACACTTCATTAATTTCAGACATCACATTCTTTTCAGCGTTGTTCCAAAGTACCATATCATTTACCAAGATAAATTAAGTTGTTGCGGAGGCTTTGTGAATCTTTGAGCTGTTCTTAAACTTTGACACCGTACACTTTTTTGTTTTTCACTTTTAAATATTAGCTTTTTTCCCTGTTTTATAGATCAGGTTGGGTTGGTTGAGGTGTGTGATATGAGTGTACAGATATGTCTTTCTACTGGAGGGCAAGGCGTGTGGAAGAGTTTAAGGGAGAGAATAATTTGACACATGAATGACACATGCCTTCGGCAGTTGCGGGGGCACGGTGATGGTGGTGGTGGCAGGGGCATGGTGGTGGTTCCTGCATTCACCGCCGGCAATGTTGGAGGTGCCTTTTCTCAGTAGGTGCACATGCACCCACGTGCACCACCAATGCATTGCCAGTGGTTTGACGCTAACTTAATTAGGGGCAAGTAAAATACGGGTTGTGGGCCAGAACCAGTCTATCAAGCACTTCCATCCAGCCTGCAAGGGTGGGAGTGAGGCACCCACATGTACACACAGTCCCAAACACAGCCTATTGCCTCGCTCCCTCCTTCATAGGATGGGAGGGCCCAGCCAACCAGCATGCAACTTTTGCTCAGGGCTGCTGCTGCTACTGCTGTAGCTGCAGCCCCCTGGCACCTGTTCATCTTCCCTGGTCTCCTGCTGGCTCTGGGGAGCAGATAGGGAAATGCTGAGGGTGAGGCTGCAATGTGGGGGGAGTGTGGAGTGTGGGGTTGGGGCTAGTGGCAGTGTGTGGGTGTGAGGGAGGGTGGGGTGCCCCCTCACAGTCCCCTCATGGTGTGCAGCCCTGGCAGGTGGTGGCCGCAGCAGCAGGTGGGGTGCTTAGGGCATTATACTATATGGGAAGAAAGTAGAGCCATGTAGTTAAAGATGGCAACTAGAATAACTGGCCCTTAAGTGCTATTCCTATCTCTCATTGACTTTTGTTTGACTTTTATACCATTCACTATTGGAGTCAGTAGACACCATTCCATTGAAGTCAATGAAACTGTTCTGAGATACCTAAACAGCAAATTTAGCTCTCTCTTCCTTATTTCATCCATTTGTTAAATAAACGTAAGAGTTCTTCCCCTTGAGAGAAGGGGACTCCTAGGGATTAATTAATATTTTTTAAACATTGAGATCCTTAGAGTAAATGGAATACGCCTCTAGATAATTAATGGGCACATCTACATGTTCATTAATGTGCAGTAGTTACTGCACATTTAATTTAGTACTTGCTTGATGAAGTACTAATTGCGCAGTAAATACAGTTACTGTGCAGTAGTGCCGGCACACTTTGTTTGTGACAGTTACTGTGCAGTAACCTGAAGCACTGTGTACACTGTGTGGCAGGTTATTAGCACAGGTTTTGACTGGCGTGCTACTGTGCAGTAGGGCTTTGTGAAACGGTACGATTTCGATGGAACAGTGCTTCATTTCAAATTTCATTTCAATTCAAAACCGCTGTCCTTTTTTGCATCAGTATAACAGTGACGCTGTTTTGATGCTGTTTTGACGTTTCATCCATACACTATAATGGGGAAGCTCAAAACAGCCTCTCTCATCCAGCAGGCAGATGGGGCCCACAACCCCAGGTGGGCTATGGGGGCTGTGCCAGTCTTCCCAGGGCTGCAGGCCCCCAATCTTCCTGCCAAATGAGGGAAGGAAGCTGGGTGTTGCCTCCTGGGACCAGGGAGCTCAGGAAGGGAACTGAGCCCAATCACCCAGTTCTCCTCCCCAGTGGTACAATTGGGCTGCGGAAAGGAACTCAGCATAGCATACCTGAGTTCCTTTCCCCAGCCCAACTGTAGCACTGGGGAGGAGAACGGAGTGATTGGGCTCAGTTGCCTTCCCCAGCCTGATCATAGCACTGGGAAGGGAAAGTGAGTGATTGGGCTCAGTTCCCTTCCCCAGCACTGCGATCGTGCTGGGGAGGAGAACTCAACCCTCACTCAGGTCCCTTCCCCTGCACTGTGATTGGGTTCCCACAGCCCAGCCACAGGAGGCAGGGAGAGCCAGGGCTGCACGCCCAGCTGACCCACCTTGGGGTGCAGAGCTGCTGGGAGTGCAACCCTGGTTCTCCCCTGTCCCCCATCACCTGGCTGCTTCAAAACTCAAAATATTTCAAAACTTTTGAAACTTTTTGACTAGCCTCATTTTGTTTCAAAGCCCTTTGTTTCGACTAGATTTCACTGTTTTGAACTCAAAATGAGTTGAAACAGTGTCAAATTGAAACAGGTGGCGAAATTTTGCACACCCGGTTGTGCAGTGTTATTAGGCTACCATGCAGTTAGCTTCTCATGTAGATGCACCCGGTGCTTGCTAACGTAATGACTTCTTGTACTGAAATCTTCAAAGTCAAACGAATGATAGAAACTCCTTGGTTTTGTTTAGTTTTTGTTTTGCTTTTTTTTGAAAATGTTAATAATAAACTGATTAAATTAATTATACAGCATATATTGCTATATTTCTTTAGGCATAGTGTATTTCGATAGCTACACAGCAGTTGTAATGACTACTATCTCAAAGTGTGATGTACATGCCTTTTGCAGACAGTGGCATACTGTTGGGTGGGCTGGAAGAGGGCATGCCCACCAGGCGCCTGCCTGAGGTGGCGCTGTCCAGGCCGAGAGGCCGTGGTGCCTCCTGCATTTGGTGTGTAGCCCACCTTCCCACCCAGTGGGTTGTGCACGTCTTTACCTGTTATGGGCAGAATTTCCAGCCACCACGCCTCCCCTGGCACACCATGATGTCCATTTCCCCGTGGAAGTGCCGTGGGGTGGGAGAGGGGGTTCTGCACCCTGCTCAAATCATCCCCAGCAGTGGGGGGCGGGGGGTTGTGTGTGTGCAAATGCAAGCATTGGCCCCAGGGCACCAGAGACCCATGGTACGTCACTGTTCAGACACTCAATTGTAACATAATCCACCAAATCCTGTATACACGCGTACAAGACAGACCTTCTCTCTATATAGGAGGCTTCCATCAGGCATGCACACCCTAAACTCTTCCTGTTGCTTCAAGGTTTCAAAGAAAATTGAAAAGTGTACTACTTGGTGTTTTGTACAATTACATAGGAAGTACAATGAAGCCGAATTGTTACCACTTTTGTGCTGTCCCTCTAGGTTCATTGAATTTTCATTAGCAGCTTTGAATATGGCATGTCTCAAACAGGAAGAGATAATTCTATGGGCTCTGGGGGAAAATGTTGAGCTCAGCTTCACTAGAAAGACTTTGGTGAGGCTTTTTGAAAGGCCTGAATACCAGTTAGACACCTATGACTCTGGTGTTTCAGTGGGACTGGACTCTAAATGCCTTTTATGTCTTTGCCCGTCTCTCCGCGTAACTCCATTCAAGTCCTGATTGCTAAGATGCCATTGCTCCCCTGAGAAGAAGCATTGAGTGTATTCAACTCTCAGTTAGATCTAGACAAGCCGTTGGTGGGAACAGTTCACACTGGTGTATTTAGTCCATTTCTGGTACACCAAAGGACCTCAGCCTTTTACTTACCCATGATCTCGAGGGAAGTTAAGTGGTTACAAAATACTTTGCCCTCTCTAATCACCAGCATATAAATATACGGACCCTATAATTATTTGGAAGAACAGTGGTGTCACGGCTGTGTTAGATTTTGCTGCAAACAAATGTACAGAACAGATTGCTGCAACAAATATGTTGATAGAAATGAATTGTTTTCTGTTTTTTGCTTTTGTTTGTTCGATTTCAACTGAAAGCAGATGGTTAAATGAAGCAAAGCCAGTAACAGGTTTACTTAGCTTGCTAAACTCTGTGTGTTGCAGGTGTATGTGCATAATTTATAGATTGACATGACACTACCTCAAGCTATGAGTTGTTGGTTTTGGTTGGGGTTTTTTTGTCTGTTTGTCAGTTCTTGCAGTGAGCTGGGTGAGGGCAGGTCAGGAAGGCTTCCAAGGTATAGCTAGCTGCTTCGGGAAATGTCTCTGATTCTGCGAGTGGCACACTTCAATCCAAGTCAGTACTCATTACTAACCCAGTCATGATGTTGGGAACACATCGTATTTTCTTATGTACAACACAACTTGTTTTTAAAAAGCAAAAATCTCTTTCCTTGCAATAAGTAACCGAGGAGCATAAGCTTAGGGAGCTGAACCATCTCCCTATGAGGCACGTAGAGATTTTACTTTCAGATTTGTCTGCAACGGGCAGAAACTGATCTTGCTGTAGTTCTCGTATGTGGTGGGCGAAGTAATTTCCAGCAGCCTGCGCCTGGGGAAAAGTGCATCTTGTATGCAAGAAAACATAGTATTGTTACTAGATGTTCTCTTTTTCTTTGCGATATAGACTGAGATCAAGATTTAACTGTGAACATAAAAAGTTTCCTTGGACTCTTTTGTGAAATTAGGAGTTTGGCAAGGATGCAATGATAAGTATATGCTGTCTATCTCCTCCCTCCCTCCCTCCTCACCCAATTTTGAATTAAGTGCTGTACTGATCATTTTCTGATGTGCGCTCTTTCCTGGTGCAGCTCTGCCTTATGAAATGGTTGTATTTAATTGTGGGGGGAGCTGCATGCCAGTGGATGCCAAAAAGAAGCGTACTAGCATTGAAAAGAGAGCTAACATATAAATACCTCCTGCAAAGCACACCAGTGCCTCAGATCAGGCCTGGGAGACTGGTTCTCCTTCAGATTTAGGAGCTGTGGATGGACGATTGAACCACCGATGCCTTAGGCCCTATGCCATTTAAGAGAGAGGAACCTTAATGGACACTGTGCTACAGGAGGGCTGGCAAACTGGTACTCTATGGCAAGGTACAGACATTCAAAAAAGCCCAAGGCAAAATTGATCTAAGCTACGTGATTCACTCGAAGTGCCCTAGCTTAGATTGGGAGTGATCATTTGCCCTTTGGGCTGGGGACACAGGCTGTCTGCACTGGATGTGGCCAGGAGGTTTGGGGCACTTCTGAACACCTCCAGTGGTCTCCCCAGGGTGCCAGACACTGCTGAGCACAGCCAAGTGGCCAGCCCACCCCGACTGGCTTCCCAGAAAGCACCTGTCCCTTCACTGCTGTGTCATCTGTCAGCCACAGGCATCTGTCAGCTGTAAGCAGGCAGCAGAGCGAGGTGTGCCTGGCCAGACACAATCCTCCAAGCCCTTTTTAGAGCCACTCCAGTGCATGGGTCCTGGGGCTCAGCTGGAATTGGGACAGAGGAGGGATGCTGCTGACCCAGGCCAGGACTGCAGGGTGAGCCACCGATACTGCCTTCTCCCCAGTACCTTGTGACCCCTGCTCGCCCTTGCACCTCGGTCCTGCCTGGGGCTGGCAGCTGGCCAGAGGCAGGGCTGGGGACAGAGGCTTTGCTGACTTGGCTCTGTAGCAACTGAGTGTGGACCGAGTCCTGGCAAGGGCGAGGGGGAGCTAGCAGGGCCCCATAAAAGAGCTTGAGATGCTGGCAGGATGTGATCTAACCTGATTCAATATGGGATCTGGTACAGAAGTTCAATATACAACAATAACCCAGTTCACATAAGTCTGAGTGCACGTCTATCCAGGGCTATCTTAAACTGGGTTCCACCATTTTTATCAGGTCTATGTGCCCCAGACTTCTGTATGGTTATGGGTTTGATTTAATTTCTGAGCACTTAGTCCAGATTATTATGTAATGTCTGTACCTAGCCTATCATGTTCCCTGAACAAATGCACCACCCCAGGGGAATCAAATGCACCACCCAGGGGAATTCTTTGGTGTTTTACAGCCCAACTTATGGGCTTTTGTATGCCACCAAGTTACAACAAAAGAGCTATAATATGGCCTGGAATCAAGCTTATGCTTACACGTACGTTTTGTGGGGTACAGTTTCCCCGAGTGACTCCTGGAAACTTGGCTTACAAATGCCATTTGTGTGAGAATTCAGAGAAGTTAAGGACTCATGGACAAGAGGTGGTAACACTTAATGGGCAGTTTGTTCTTCCTATCCAAAGTCCATTAGAAGCTGAGAAATGCTGAAGTCCATGAGAGATTCTGAGCCTCAGAGGGAACTGGCTCTCCACAAGAACTGGAGGCCAACGGCAAGTTTACAGTTGCTCTTTTTTTTCACACTGCTATTGGCCTTTGGGCTGAACTCTTGCTACTTATTCCTGCTTTATCTTTACAGAATAAATTAGTTTGAGGTTTTTGGCATGAGTCTGACCATTATAAGTGGTGTGAGGGGTGTTGCTTCTTTACAGGAATTCACTCTCTGAAAAGCAGGGAGGAAAAGAAAAATGTTGCTACCATTAACCTTAATAGCCTCTGCCTCCCATTGTCTATCACTCTTTCTCTGCTTTTTTACGGAGAGAACATGCTGACCATTTGCCCTTGTCGGTATATTTGGAGTATTGATCTTTCTCCCACTTTTAAAACTTCCTCTGAGTTTTATGCCTTTCTTGTCCTGTCCTGTCCTCCAAAAAAATGGACTTGTGACCGCGATGGGCCCCTGGGTCGTGTGTAGTTCCTGCAGGTCGTCCCTTTACCCCTTTGTCTCGCCCGCCACGACTTTGATGTTTTGCAATATC
>JAGPOW010002173.1:8451913-8462276 GCA_030014935.1 Caiman crocodilus | reverse complement strand
TTGAGATGCACCTTTGGATGCATGACAAGGTATGGCTGGCCTTGCTGGCTGTGGTCTGGCATTGGCGGCTCATGTTCATCTTGGAGTCAATAATGACTCTGAGATCCCTTTCTGCCTCTGTGCTTTCAAGAGGGGAACTCCCCAGCCTGTACGTGTGCTGTGGGTTCCTTCTCCCAAGGTGCAGCACCCTGCATTTGTCTACATTGAACTCCATCCTATTCTCATTTGCTCGCTTTTGTAGTCTGTCTAAGTCTGGTTGTAGTCTCTCTCTCCCTTCAAGTGTGTCCACCTCGCCCCACATCTTGGTGTCATCAGCAAACTTGGACAGTGTGCTTTCCACCCCCTTGTCCAAGTCCCTGATGAAGATGTTAAACAGTGAGGGCCCAAAGACCAAGCCCTGGGGTACCCCACTGCTCACATCTCACCAGGTTGAGTACAACCCATCCACCACTAGTCTCTAGGTGTTTTGGATCAGCATGTGGTTAAAATAAGGTGCAGACATCGGGATGCTCTGAGTGGTATTTAGTCAACAGCACGTTTTGGTTTTTGCTTTTTTTGAAAGGAATCTTTTATCTCCAACCAAAACCTTATGGAGGGAAGACTTTTATAATCATGGTGGAAAATGTGAGGGACAGATGGATGCTTAGCTGGGCCTACCTTCTCTGAAATCTGCCACTAGTATACTGATATAATGACTATCTGGCCCCTTCTCACTCTTAATGTTGAGTGGAAGAATAACTTTGATATAGGTTGCTCATCTGTGTAAGAAGCACTGTTGCTGCGATTGTGTGGGGTTTTTTCCCCACGGAGCTCACTGGAGTTGTAGACGCCCAGGATCCTTGTAAATAAGGCTCTGGGAAGTTCTGGCCAAAGTGAAATATTTAGATAAAAACAAGATTTGTAAGTGATTCATTAATTCTGGCTTGTGTTGGATGCTTCCCTTCATTTATTCCAGAGCATATTTTTGTCAGATTTGGTGTGCAAGGGGAAAATCATAGTTGCCTCCGGTGTTTGACTGACGGGATCCATTCAATACTGTTTGATTTGGAAAGGATTGCTATAGAGGAGATGTCAGCACACGTCAGGTGCCATCTGTTACAGTAATTGTCAGTTTTCTAATATCAAACCAACTTAATAGCAGATATTTTTCCCAAGTAAACAGTCACATGGAATATTCATATGGGGGAGAGATTATCGTCCCTGAATAACAGAGTATGACTAAGTTTATTACTAGAAGTGACTGAGTAATCACCCAGATTCATATGGATGCTACTAATAAAGAATTTATTTTATATTTGAGCTGCACCAAACATGTGTTGGCACTTTAGGAAGGATAAAAATAAATACAGCAGATTTCCATTCTTTGTTCTATCATAATATTGACTTGATCCTGCTGTTTGGCACCAAAAACAGCCCTCAGTCTTGTAAACTAGAAGTAGGTATCTATCAACTAAGTTAACTGTGGTGACTTATTTATAGTCTCAAAATCAACTTGACAGAAGGGACAATTCTTGGGGTAATGGCTTCCCCAGATATGTTTTGGAGTAAGGTGAAAATTAGATGAGAATTGAAGGAACACACTTCTAAACAGAAATTGCACAGGCGTTAATGTGTTTTTCTTAGAGCTGAAAAATATGGGAGATGTCCTTGGACACATGTTGGTAACAGTGAAAAACAAACAAAAAACCCCCAAGACAGACTGAGATGTCAAGGCTAGTTTGTGCCCGTAATGTGAGCAATGCGCTACTGAGTGAGAGACCCAACTGAAATAAATGCAATTTCTTGAGCAAAATATCTCTCATTGGTATGAGTCAAGGTGGCAAAGCCTAAAGTGAAACCTTGACAAAGAAAGTTTTGCAAAAGATCGGAAAAGTTCCCGAGTTGCTATTCTAATAGCATGTATAGATGAGCAAGAAGATAACCTCACGTATAGCATAAACATAACCATCCCATCCTTTGCTGCTCCATGCCTTGCTGAAAACCTGTTTGGGCTTTATAAGTATTATACTCTGACGTGAAACATTACACTGGTTTCAGATGTGTCTGTTATGCTTTTGATAATGTTTAAATAACAATAACTATTGTTTGCCATCTTCCTGCCACCTTTCTTAGGTGTTCCAAAAATGCTAAAACTGGGGAAGATCACCAGCCTCAGAGGTGCCATTTAAAGAGTGACAATGCATTTAGTGTTTAGTTTTGTTTTCAAATCTTCTACCTTGTAAAAAACATGAACCCTCGTTTCTAATATGTATGTCCTCTGCTCTTATTTTCTCAATGAGGCAATGGCTTTTTTCATGCAGATTCATTTTACTCCCTGACTTCATTCTGTAGATTGGGACAGTCAGCAAAGCTGATTTTAAAATCAAAAGAAAGAGGTACCTGACAGCAAAGGTTTCTACTCTGAAACGCACAAAGACCTTAGTATTGGCCAGGAAAGTCCGACTATTTTTATTGAAGATGCATTATTTGTACATTTTCTGCAAGTAGGTTGTCCTTACCCATGGGACTAGGAAATGTTCTAGACTCAGGTATTTAAGGTTAGGAAAGTATGGAGTTATTCCTGCTCAGTGTTTATGAAGAAAATAGCTCGGTGCAGTGACTTCACGAGGGGGATACTCCACTAATACTCTTCATTGCGATGGAAACAGAAAGAACGAGAGTCTTTTTTTTCCCCATAAAAATGCTTGTGTGCATCGTTTTGATGACTTGCTGAAGCAGACTCTGGAATAAACTCCCAGCCAGGGTGGTACAGATACTAGGGCTGTGTGACGCTTTGGACAGGGCTTCAGATCTGGAGAAGCTTTGGACGCTTCAGGGTCCGAAGCAGACATCTGGGTTGAAGCGCTGCCTCGTTCGGCTTCCCAAAGTGGTTCAGAGCCATCTTGGAGAACCAGCATTAGGGTAAAATGAGGCAGCAATAAAATATCTATAACTTTGTTGTTTTTCTGTCTGATTTGGATGAAATTTTCCGAGATAGCAGACTCTTCAGAGAGGATGAATCTTTCCAAGTTTCAAAAGATTGGTGCAGGGGTTTGGGGGAACAACACCCCAAATTCTTGAAAGCAAAACTCCTGTCACGTCTAAGTGTTACAGCATAGCGGGGTGAAAACTCTAGGGCTGGTAGCTCTTACTGAGATCACAAAGCCTGCCAAGCTTCAAGAAGATCAGTGCAGGGGTTTGGAGGAACTGCCCCTCAAGCTGCGGACAAGCAAAACTGGTGCCATGGGTGCTGTAGGACTGACTGTCTGTCCCGGGGCGGGAGGGGAGACTGCTGCAGGCCTGGCTGGGAAGCTGCTGTGTTCCCCGTTACCTATCAATCAATCATGATTCACTCAGGGACCAGCTCAATACACAGGACCTAGCTACTACATAATGACTTAACGAGCATCAATTAGCACCTACACAACCAGGCTAAGGAGAGGAAAGAATCAATACAGACAATCAGCTGCCCCAAGTCAGAGACAGTCTTGGCAGGAGTTTTGCCCATCAGCAGCTAGGGGTGCAGGGCCCCACAACCCCCCTGCACCGATCTCCTCCACAGCTGGCAGGCGTCGTGGCTGCAGCAGGGGCCACCATCCCTGCAGCTGTCACCCCGCTGTGTCTTAACACGCGCAGGGTCACCCAGGGCACCAGTTTTGCTTGTCCGTATCTTAAGGTGCAGTTCTCCCCAAACGCCTGCACTGCTCTCCTTGAAACTTGGCAGGCTTTGTGGCCTCAGTAAGAGCTACTAGCCCTGCAGTTTTCACCCCCCTGTGTTGTAACGCACAGCCATGACAAGAGTGTGGTTTTCAAGAATTCGGGGTACAGTTTCCCCTAAAGCTCTGCACCGATCTTCTTGAGACCTGGCAGACTTTGTGTTTTCAGTGGAGGCTACCATCCCTGCAAGTTTCATCCCAATCAGATAAAAAACAACAAAGTTATAGATATTTAATTGATTCCCCATTACACCCTATGGCCGGATCTACAAGGCGGCTCTGAACCTTCAGAGCCGCTTTGGCCGGATCGAGGCAGAAGCCCAGTCCGAAGCTCTGGACCGGATCGCGGACATCCGAAGTGGCTGGATCCGAAGCCGGATCCGATCGCTGCCAACTCGCACAGGGCTAACAGAGACCCCTGGACATCTTCTAAAGGAGACTGGACGCACCCCTTGCTGGGGTTATTTGACTGCAGGAGTCTTTCCTGTCCAGAGCAGGGGGGCTGGACCCATCGATCTCATGAGGTCCCTTCCGGCCCTAAACTGTGAATGTGTGAATCTTCCATGAAGCCAAATGTTTGGCAGGAGATGCACTCACCTTTGCAAAAATCTTGCCATCGCATCTTCCACCATCCTACAACTTTGACAGTATCTTGCTCAATTCCTTATGTACTATATTATGTGCATATTTTAATATTTATCTTTAGTCCTACAGAGCTAGCTCCTAAATATCTAAATGGTCTTCTGGAGAGGTGGATCACCCCTCACTTTTTGTGCACTTCATGCAGTTTTCAGTGAACTCATATTGAAGGCGAAGGGAAAGGGAACGAGGTTGAGATATAGAACCTAAGTAGCAGAGGTTTTGTGGTCTTTGCTATCTTGGCTTCTTTCAGATACATTGCCAGTTCCTGGTTCCTCCACAGTTTGTCAGTGACATGGGACAAGTGATTTAATCTCTCCCGCCCCCTCAGTGAATGGGATTGATTATTCATCCGATTAAATCTGTGCAGAACCTGGACTGCAGATGATGATTCCTGAGTTTTCTCTCCTTATGTGTTTTGCCTAATGCATAGCATTATGGGGGACTTAATTGGACCCTCAGTGCTGCTATGTCTAAGTATACTCCTACATGTCACCCGATCCAAAACTGAGGCTATTACAATATATAGTGGTTATCTGAAAAAAGTAATTTAGGTTTATATATTTTTAATTTTCCAAGCCTAATGTAAGCAAATCTCAGTTTAATATGTTTTTCTTTTAGGTTTAACTCGGCTGATAGGTTGGTAATTTTTAGCCTTTTTGAGGAATAAAATACTAGTATTTAAAAGTGATGGTCTCTTGTGTGCAAATGTTTTTAATCTGTTTTCTTTGAGGATTAACTACCAGTGACTGAGACTTCAGAGAGAGGTTTGAGTGTTGTCTATTAACCCCATACCTTATAGAGCAAATACCTTTACATACCAATATGTACCTGTAATTCTTCTCATTGACTTAAAAGCAAAGATAGTTTGATAGGGACAAAATGTTACCGTGCTAGAAGCGCTGGCTAATTAATGCAAATTAGCAAAATCATTCTCCACTTGTTAGGTAATGATAGTTTTATAGGTGGCGTATTTGCTCCCTTAAATGAGAACAGCTTGAAAGCTGGATCTGAAGTTCCTGTGGTGGAGGAGGCAGGCGGAGGGGAGGTAATTTCTTTAATTGGTAGATAAGCCTAGCTTTTTCTCTGCACTTAATGTAGACTGCCCACAGAGTGGGGAGTGCTGCAAAACTCACCTGCCGAGGAACCTGATGGAAAAAGGGAAAGACAATTATAGTGAAGAAGAGGAGAAAGGAGGATTTTTGTCTTTGTTTTCTGGGCCAGCAATTACTGTAAGCAGAGAGACAGCATCTTGCACTCTTACCACCTGTTACATTTCCACAGGCTTAAAGCCTTGCTCGTCCACTGGGAGGCTATCAAGTCTTATGGAAACTCTGTTGCTGCTCATAGAGAACCACTGAAACAGAGTGACCTTTGGGTGGTTTCCGTGCTTTCCTGTGCAGACGGCACGGCTTAGGAGGCAGAGCCCAGGGGCAGGAGACGTGGCCACAACCTTCTCCCCACCCTTGTGGCACCTAAGCATGCAACACACAACCTAGCATCGGCTCTCCCCCCGGGAATCTGCATTATTTATCAGTGCTAAGGCAAAACCCTCTCATGCAGTAGACTATCACTAAGGATGCTTTTCTACAGAAAGGACTTTAAGGCAACCCCAGTCTGTGGAGGCCAGTATATTCCTTCCCTAACCTCTACCCCTGTGCTTTACCTGCATAAGGGATATTTGCTTGGGGGCGGTTGCTTTTCCCTTCGCTTTCCTGGTGTGGGATAGAAATGTCGTGGTGGCAACAAGGCCTGGTCCCCCAAATTCTTCTAAAAAGAAATTCAGAATAAGAGGTAGCATTTATCTAGGATTCAGTTGGGTATGGAAGTATGGGATGGGAGCCTAAAAACACCAGCTTGCTGCTGCCCAGTGCAAGTGTATTTTTCAGTTTCTGCTTCTTTAATGCTTGTCACAGATAAGGAGGTGCCCAAATGTATGACAAGGCCTATATTGTCACTGGGTTGCTTCAGCCCAATCAGGCAACTCATTACCGCTTGGATTTGTTTTAAATTTGGGGATTTTTTTTCCTTACAATCTCTAGGAAATGATCCCCTTATTTAATGTTGTATTTAAAATACTCAGATTAAACCTTTTTTCCTTATAATCTCTAGGGAATTATCCCCTTTTAATGTTGTATTTAACATACTCAGACTAAACTCTGGCTTGATTTTCAGCAGTTGTTGTCAACTATTGACAGCATGAATTGATTTACTAACCTTGATGCTAACCTAAAAGGCCTGGATGCAGCAACAGGTTGGCATGTTCCTCCACTGATTATTGTAAACTGGCAGGGCAAAGACTGAAAGGGCTGTTATTTGAATGTCAGGATTATGCTATCAATTCAGAGATATTGTTTGTGCGAACAATATAAAGAGTTTAACTGTCCCCAAGTCTGTTATAATCACTTCAGTGCTGAATACAACCCCACACTCTGATTTCCCAGCCTGGAAGAGAAATATAACTCAGAAATGTAAGTCATTTTAATCAATATGAAACTTTTACATCAGGAACCTACCAGTTCTCTGGGTTTCCTTTGTGACTCTTCCCCTCTTGGTCATTTCAGTCCACAGATTCACCGTCAGTTCAGCTGCCAGGGGAAGGGGAGTGCGGTTGGAGTGACCGGGTAGGGGCATACAATACAATCTGTAAACTATCATGTCATTTATTCTAGAATTGTATTTGTGAGCACAGAGTCAATTAATTATGATATTTTTTTTGAAAAGTAATGCACGAGGCAAGGATTTCTCACGGTGATATCTTTTATTGGACCAGCTGCATAGTTGGGATAGATTTAGGCAAGCTTTTGAATGCAAGGCATTCTCCATCAGGTCTGAGCCGGAAAAGCCAGCCCAGCCCACACCAGCATAACACACTGGGACAATTATACCAAGTACATCTGTCACAAATGTAGAATTGGAAAATCTCCTTATGAGTATAGATCATCCCTTTCATCTGACCCTTGTAGAGAATAAAACCTTGTGTGAGTGTGTGAGAGAGGGAGACAACCTGAGTGATGCTAAGGCATGTTGTCAGGACCCTGCAGCTGCCTGTGCTGCCTAATTGCCAGCCTTGTTCATGAGGAGACTGGGAGCAAGTAGGCTACCCTTATTTCCCAGTACTGGTTCCTACTGAATTTGAATTTAGTCTATCTGAGCACAGAGCAAACCTCCAGCGACTGAAAACCCCTGTGTCTCGGACCAATGAAAATATTTTTACAAGTCTCTGTGGAGTATAATAGCTGAGGTTTTGGCACAAATGTAATGCTGACTACCAGCGTTTTGTTGCAAGCAGCATGTAGCTCTGCCTCTCTTCCTGCCTTTCAGGACAGATTACCATGGTGATGACTGCATCATCCCTGCAAGTGCTTTGATTCAGCAGAATTAAAAAAAGAAAGGGGAAAAAAAAAAAAAGAGAGAGAGAGAGGCTTCCCTGGTTGTATCTGAAATATTTTAACACATACCCAACGTATAGAATATACTTTGTTATAAGTCCTGCAAGCAGGGGACTTAGCCAAAAAAAAATCCTTAGAATAAATATGGTACACAACCCTTTTTACTGCGAATGGGCATTATAATCATATAGTGGTCAGCATCCTAGACTATAGCATGTAGTGGGTGCAGCTACGTGTTCATTAATACACTGCAGTTACTGCACATTAAGTCTAGTACTTGGTTATCCAAGTATTAAATCAATGCGCACCAATTTGTGCTACTGTGCACTAGCACACAGGTTTTTCACGATGCTTCCTGCATAGGAGCCTAATAGTATTGTTAAGTGACACAGTAGCATGGTTTTTGCCCAGCACACTGCTATGTAGTGTTATTAGGTTACTGCACAGTTAGTATCTTGTGCAGACGCTCCCGGTGAGTTGACAAAAACTGAATTTGTTTCTTGGGAGGGGATGAGGAGTTTACTGAGCAAATCTCTTCTGCTCCCCATCAGCTTCCTGACACCTGGCCCTGGGCCCGTTAAATAACTAATTACCGCCTGCCCCGTTGCATAACCATTAACAGGTGTGCGTGCCACTTGCTTCTGTCCCATGCAGGGAGGTGTTGCGCCCAACAAGGTCGACCTTCCCAACGGTTTGACAGTGTAGAACAAATAGCACACGCCATAACCAAACGTGCCTTCCTAAAGTGCCTTCCTAAAGTTAGCTGCCTTTCCAGGAGCACCTCATGCCGACGTTAGGGACGTGCCACCAAGCGCAGCCCGCTCGGAGACCTTTCCAGCCTGTGACACCTGTGAGTTTCTGGTATTTTATGGCATTGTGACCTGGAGCGGGCAAGGAAAGAGCTTGAAGCTAGTGGTTTTCTGCATAGGTCGTCATTGCTAATTAGCCCTTTGATGAACTCTGTGGCTGCAGAACCAGAGCACCCACACATGGCATTTTAAAGGAATAGCTTTTCTTTTTTCACCTTTAAATTCCCTCTGCCTTACCCTCCGAAAGAAAAGCGCTCCTCTTCTGCCTGTGTCCCATTTGCCCAGCTGTTCCTTGGTGTCAGCCTAAGAGGCGCTCCCACCTGCTTAAATCACCCTGTTGCCAGGAAAGGGTCAGACGAACTGTTTGTACTGCAGTCGGAGCTATCAAGGAGGGGCTGATGTTTCCAGTCGCTTGGGACTCGCAACCTGTTTCAAATGGTCAAGGGAAATCAAAGACGATCTTGCTGGACGAGCAATGTGGTAAAAACCCACTTGGATATATTTTTTTTTAAGTGATACAAGGCCAGAAATGAGAGAAACCTCCTGCCACGGGGAGTGTCTCGGTGCCTCAAGTGTACGCGGGCTTCCACAGTTCGAACGGCAGAAGATGCCTCCCCATGCTAGGGAATATAAAGCTAATACAGAGATATATCTATAGTGGCGTTTCATTTTAATCATGGGAAAATGTGGATGTGGGGTTACGTTATTCAACCTACAATTGGGGCTGTTTTGTTTTGTTTTTTTAATCGGAGAAAACCAGGATCCCTGCTGATGGCCCAGTCTGAGCACCTGAGCCCACCTGGGGATGACTGTGAAAACGGCGGGAAACTTGGGGACCTCTCGTGAGGTAAAGTGGAGTGACAGCTGTGGACGGCGGCTGAATGGAGACGTGAACGGCGAAGACGATTGGGAGAAGGGGTGATTGGCGTGTGGCGATTCCGGGTGATTGGATGAATGTTGAAGGGGTGACAGGGCACGAATGATAGTGTTTAAGGTGCTTGTGAGCTCCTCCGAGCGGTGCGTGTGAGGCAAAGCACACGTCTGTGCATTTGGTGGGTCCGCGGAGACTGGGAGAAGGCGCGTGGCTGGTAAGAGGAGGTTGCTGGAGGGATTCTCCGAGGCAGAGGCTCCGTTGCAGATAAAATGAAGCTGCTGCCACTTCTCAGTAAGGTGGCCATCATAGAGGACGGTCCAGTTGTCCTCTATTGATGCAAAACCCAACGCCTTTATGTCCTCTATTTTTCTCTTTAAGGGAAAAGGCCTTCTGAAGAGAACAGATCTTCTGAAAAGGAAAAAAAAAATAGAGGACATAAAGGCGTCGGGTTTCATATTGATAGAGGACAATTGGGCTGGCCTCTGTGACGGCCACCCTACTTCTCAGTGACACCATGACGTCCCCAGGGGACTGCAAACGGTAGAGTGCTTGGGTCTGTGTGAGCCGCCCTGCTCTTAGACACAGGTTGGGGATGTCAGGGATAACAAGGCAAAGTGTAAAGAACTGGACAGCAATCAAATTAGTCCTGGCATGGGTCGTGTAATACTTCAAGCTGGAAATGGGAAATTTGGATCGTTCTGCTATAATTCCCTGATTTACCTCTCTATAGGAAGTATATTCAGTCTGATTATTCAGACGTTTCCTAGACCAAGTACTGAGAACATACAAGGGTAAAAGTGTAATTAAGCAGTTACAGGCCTAGGGTAGGGAGACTCTCTGGAGTACAGACAAGTAGAGGCATGGCCGCTGCTCTCTTGCTGGGACGCTGGCTAGAGCACAGGCCTCGTGGAGTACGTGGTCTCACTCAGCCCATCGCTTAAACCGAATGGAACC
>JAGPOW010002173.1:8417700-8446248 GCA_030014935.1 Caiman crocodilus | reverse complement strand
CCATCTCTGTAGACTTTGACAAATAAAAAAAGGCATTCAAAGATTGTTCAGAACCAGGTACGTGATAAGGTGTCTTCCTGAAAAGAGCCCAACAACCCTAGGAGCCTTGGTGCACCAGTATATATCCTTGAATTTCATGACAGTGGAGTGGACTCAGTAGCTTGTGCGATTTGAAACCAAGTGCAAAAGTAGGCTCTTAATCTTCACAGCTCTTTTAGGCATATCCAGCTCATGCACTTTTCCTTCACTCTATCTTGAATAGTAAATGTAATCCTTTCATATGATTAAATCACAGCAAACTCAAGTAGTGATTAGTGTTTCTGGGTACATCAAATAGATAATGGTATTTTGTGGTGACAACTCTACACAGAAATGTTCCACTTACGTTAGCAACCCACAGCAGCATTTGGATTCCAGAGTAATCACTACGTTCATCGATGCTAGGGTCAGAAGGGACCTCAATGGCTCATTGAGTCCAACCCCCTGCCCATGGCAGGAAAAAGTGCTGAGGTATAGATATGTTCATTCTTGCAAATCTGCACTATTGGCAGGATGTGAAGGAACTAACTAGCTTTGAAGGAGGAAGATGAACCTTACAATGCAGGTTGCAGAATGAGAATCAGAGGACATGGGACCAGGTCTTTGCTTGCTGTAGATAGTCATAGTTCCCCAATAAAGTTGCAATAATGTACATTAACTGAGGGTCCAGGCCAGTAGATCAGGCCTTGGCTCAAGTACAAGGCTACCTTTAATTTGGGGGTGAGTCACTGAAGATCTTTGAGCTTCAGTTTTCCTATTTGAAAAATGTGATGGTAATGTTGTTTTACCTAGGTGTCTTAAGACTGAACTGGATATTTCTGAAGCGGTGCGATACTATGAGGCTATCTACAAGGAAAAAAAAAACCAAAACAAAACCCTTGGGTAATGGATAGATACCTGTAATACCATCTAATATTTGAAGAAATTTATTATTCTGAAGAAGCCACATATGCTTTTCAAATTCTGAGCAGAATTGTGCAGGTCTAATATTTAAGGATTTCTTATTAAGGCTTTATACACATACGATATTATCCTCTGCTCACTTACACAAGCACTGAAGTTCATTGAGCTTAGCAGGGTTATTTTTTTATTTGCCCCAGTATAGGTAGGAGGGGAATGGGAGCCACAGAGAAAACTCTTAAGTTGTGTTTCATGGTAGGTTGCATCGGAAAAGGGAGAAGTCTGTCATTCTTTTTTACAATACAGTCCCTTTTTTTACTGCTTTATCGGTATAAAAGAAGCTTAAGGTAGGTGCAATGCATCGATCCATCAAACAGTTTCTTTTGTTTTTGTTGGCTTATTTAAAGAAATAACTAATTCACTTCTTTGCTGTAATGGCCATCAAGGGCTAAGTACAAGTTCTGAAATAAAATTCTGTAGGTCGAAATAGATTCATACAATTATCAAGATGTTCTTATCACCTACAGTGCAGATAATTTAAATAGTATAATAAAAAGCTACTTAAGCATAATATGCAATATATATCTGAAATATGAAAGTAAAGAACTGAAATTAATAGCGCAAGAATGAGATTCGTTCTATTTTAAACAAATGGTTTCTATACGACTTCTTGTATTAAATCCTAGACTCATTTGGGAACTGCGGCATAGTAAATTTTTATCAGGACTTAATTTTGTTTAATTTAAAGCAGGGTTCTATGATAGCATTTATTATGTATTACTCAAATTAGGTTAATTATGTGTATCAATCTTGTCCATAAATCACTTTTAAAAATAGACTGGGGGCACAAGGTGGGTAATGCACTACATTAGCCTTAATGTCTTTTCATAGCAGCATTTTTATTGACGCAATGCACACCGATGCTACTGAAAAGCATTTGTTTGTAAAGACTGTAAATGTCAGAAGTAGAATCAAAATAAGATTTGAGGAAAGGTCCTGGAATACTAAAGGGCATGTTCTCCACAATGTCTGTAAATTGTAACCAAAGAGGGGATTAAGCTATGCCTTGAAAATGATGCACAAAGAGTGGCAAGTCTGTATGCTTCTTCACAATGATTGCAAACAGGTTTTATTGGAAAGCAAACATCATTCATTTTGTATCACAGTAAAAATCTTTTTCCATAGTGTGGGCATTTCACATAGCCTCTCTCAGCTCCTGTGTAACAAAGGGAAACCCGTTTGAGCTGCAGGTGTGCTCTTATTGATATAGCTGTCTGACCAGCCGTGCATATAGTGAATTTGGAGAATGAATTGATCTACCAAAATGCTCTTTATTGGAAGATGTTTCTTTTCATTGAGGACACAGAATGTAATTTTCTTTGCACAATGAAAACATTCTCAGACACTCTCTCCCTCCTTCCAAACCCCAAAACTGCATTTTTATGTATATGTATATGTATGTGGCTGACTACAGAGTGCCTATTTGCCACATCATTTATAAACCTTCAGAACTTGACATTAGGAGGCAATTAGGACATTTGGACATTAGGAGGCACTACTTCACAGTTAGGGTGGCTAGGATTTGGAACCAGCTTCCTAAGACTAGATGACCTGCTCTAGGCCCCTTCTGACCCTAGTTACTATGAAACTATTGACATCTAGAAAATGGCAAGTTAAGGGCATCATAAATCTTATCACAGCCCACATAATAAAGCAATTTGGATTGGGTTTAATCCTTGCATCTGGTATTTTGCAAGTGCCCAAGGCATGGAGACTATGGGTGGCTCTCTGTTTTCCTAATCCTGTGCTACCTCAATCTGCCTCGAGACGATTCAAAATTGCACCTGGTTAGCAAAAGACCCAAAGGGACATCCTAACAGTTGAAGCCACTCAAGAAATTGTGCCGACCATCCATGATGCCCTAAAATTAGGGGTGAGGTTTTGTTGTACAGCTGATTCTACAGAAACCTCTTTCTAGAAGACTCCTTCTAGAAGACGGTATCACGTCTTCTAGAGGCTTTTAAAATTGGATTTATGGCCTCTTCGCATCACTAATGAGCTTTAGTGAAACCAAGAATCTGGCCCATTTTTCTTATCAAGTGTTTCCTTAAAAGCAAAAAATAAGCCCTAAACTCTGAAATATTACTACTTTAGTGAGGCATGATAGTGTTACCTTCATTTCAGTATTAAAGGATTTTGTTAAATGTATTTGGCTTTAGATTTTCTGACTTAAACCTAACTAGACCAAAGACTAGTACTTATATTTGACAGAGGTAACTGCGTCTGAGCAAGCTATGGGATGAATTCAAATCCATGTAATAGGAAGTCACTGAATTCATAAAAAGATAAATCTGGTATCTGACTTATGGGTCATCTAGCTATTGATATATCTGTCTAGTTTGTCTAATCTATTTTATCTACCTAATCTTTTAAAATCTAATCTTATCTAACCTATCTCTGGTTTTATGAAGGGAACTGTCAGTGTGCTCTCTTAGCAAAAAAACTGAAATCAATAAATAAAGTGGTAAAAAGAAGGAGTAATTGATTTTTTTCTTATTTCGTTTAATTTTAATTTAATGTGTTTTTTCTCTCTTGGTTCTTATTTTGCTTGCTGTTTCTCTTCTGTTACAAATCTGAGTTGAATAAACAGCTCTATTTAACAACACATTTGTCAATGTATACTGATCCGAGTTCTGCTCTAACTTTCTGGCTGCACCTACATGAGATGCTGACTGAATAGTCATTGCTGCGCTGCAACTGGAGTTACTGCACAGTTGCACTGGAAATGACTGTTTTGTGATGCTGACTGAGCAGTAGCTCACGATTGCTGCTCAGTAGGGCTGTGCAAAGCTTTGGCCACTGATTTGATTTGGCCCGATTTTTAGCAGCCAAATCTCTGAATCCGAATCGAATCAGGAGACTCTTTAATCGTTCTGAATAGAATCGGAACCCTCTAAATCGATTCAGAGAGTGTTGATGATTCAGACATAGACGCAGATTTAAATGTCTTCTCTAAATACCATAAGGTACTAGGCAGCTCGTGAACGCTGAGATGGTGGGGTGGATGGAGTATCCCAGAGGAGTGCGGGGTGTTCCCGGTGTGCTCAGCGGCAGACTTGGAAGTGGACCAGAGGCACTTCGGTCCACTTCTGGGTCTGCTGTAGAGTGTGGGAAGATCCTTCCCTCTGCTCCCTGGCTTGGCAACTGGTGTCTCCTGGGTTTGGGGGGTATAGGGCACCCGGTATCCTCACGTGGCTGATCGCTGAGTTGGGAGGGCATAGCGTGGGAGGGGTCCCTGCATGCTCAGCAGCAGACCTAGAAGTGGACTGGAAGTACTTCTGATCCACTTCCAGATCCGCTGCTCAGCATATAGGGGACCCCCCCTCATGCTCTCATGGGCTGCTCCTTCCATCCCACCATCACAGCATCCGCAAGCTGTGCTTGGTACCTTGAGGCATCTAGAAAAAACATTTACAGCTGTGTCTGTGACTGAATCTCTGATTCTCCAATTCAGCATTGAACCTTCAGATTCGGATTCGGCCAAATCTGAATCAACAAGTCAAATCACTGTTCCCCAATTCGGGCTGAATCCATATTGAATATGGCCCGTTTCACACACCCCTACAGTACAGTAGTGTTGCAAAACACTTTCTGCCATGTGACGCTACGGTGCAGCAGTCATGGGCTACAGCGCAGGCAGTCTCTCTTGTAGACACAGCCCCTGTTAGCTTAAACAAGATTGTGTGAGATGTAGGCAGGATTTATCTCAGTGTCTTGTGCTAATGATTTTGTGGAACGTACTTGTCGATGAGGTACATAATGGAAATAAACTGTCTACCTTGGGCAACTATAAAAAAAAATTATTTAGTTTGCCAGAGAAATGAGCATTGTTAGTACTGTAATGGATTATAGTACATGAAGGGAGAAGTTGTAACGGAGGCCTCAGTCTTTACATACAAGACTAGAACTTAGTTCAATGACACAATTATAGCAAAATTAAAAACAAGTGCCTCTTTGAGGACAATGTTCTCTACTTCAGTCCAGCTAACTAGATTATGACTGGTGTGACTATTCATACAGGTGCTGCAGTTGCCTCTGAAGGCATTAGAGATGTACCTGTATGTTCCTTTGAAAGTCTACCTGATAATTTATGTTATAGCAAAGGTCTTTTTAATTGAGCAGGCAAAGGCAAAATAGGACCTGATATCTGGAAAGGGGTATAAGAAACATGCAAAACAACAGGACAATTTTTAGTTGTGAATAGAACCGATGATGGGGACTGCTTTGCCCATCTGGCAAATTTTGCATTCATTAAGGAAGGCAAATTCTTCCTGCAGTCATTAAATCAGGTTCATACACATTCTGTATTTTAATGATATACCAACAGATCCTTAGGTGAAAATTACTTCTGAAGTTAATAGAGCCATTCCTGTTTATGCCAACTAAGAATCCTGCTCATGTTCTAGTTGAATAACAAGTTGTTGGTCTCTGTGTCATGCAGGTCAGATTATGTGACCTCAGTTGTTCTTTTGGGTGAATGTGTACAATACGATGTGTTAACCACAGCATGGACCAGGAAATAGACTTAAAAGAAGTTACTAATCCTTGACTTCCACATCAGCTGTCAGATATCTTTCCAAAATAATACTCAGACATATGTGCTGGCAAGCAATGCTACTTGAATTTTGTATCCTCAAGAAAACAAGCCTTTGTAAAGACTTTTAAAATGCACTGATATTTATTTACCTTCATTTTTGATAGGGAAAGGGCATTAACTAGGGCTGTGCAAGGCTTTGGATCCCTGCACTGGATCGCTGGCATCTGAAGCAGCTGGATCTGAAGTCAGATCAAATAGCTGCCTATTCTCACAGGCCTAGCATTTACTACTTACTTCTCTTGTTGTTAGTGAAGCATGTTCATGTTGTTCAAAGATTCTGCACTGGAACTGAAAGAAAGGTAAATGGGGGTTGGGAAATTCCTGTTCATATTACTCCATCCCCAGACCATAAGTTAGACCTAATACACTAACGTATACGCTTAAGTTGCAAACCCTATTCATGTTGTTTCTCGCCTTTTGTTATTGAAACCTCTGCATATCCATTTATCTCTCCCTTTGAATACAATGCTGGCTATTTTTCAGATACAAGGCTTTACTGCTGAATTAATATTCTATTTATTATCAAAGGCCTGATAATAGGCAAGAGGTCAGTCCTTTATGAAAGTGTTTTTGGCCTTGAATAGTTGTGATCTTCAGTAACGAATAATTTTTGTGAAGTTGCGTAATATGGCTTGACTGTCTTGAAAGAAATTATACATATACACACAGATATAATAAATATATTTAAAAAAAGCCCTGGATGCCAGAATATGTGGTGTCTTAAAAACATGGTTCCTTGGAACTATGTTGACATCTGGAGGATGAGCTTTCAAAGCAAAATCTGCAGGCAGCATTCACGCTGAAAAACTCCAAGTTTAAACTCTTTGTCCACACTGCTTCTACTCACACTCCTCACCTTCTATCTCTCCTTACCTTGTACCTATACCCTGGCCATGTTTCTGACTTGTCTTTGTCTTTTCCTATTACAGTCATGCTTGTGTTTTTTTTGTTTCCAAATGGATCTGGATTGCCTAGCCCTTCCTCTTGTAGTGTACCCAACAAATATCACTTCTTATTAAATAACTTTGTTTTTTTCCATCTTGCTTCAACCACAGATTTTTTGTACCATGTTTCTTCTCTCCTCATGCTCTCAATATTGGAACTTATGACCATATTTAGTGTACCATGTGACACTCAAGATTTCAATCTTGTCTTACTCTCATCTCCCTTTCACTTTGCCTCTAATCTTCCTGTACATATATCAACTAGATGCTTTTTAGAACGGGGCCTATGGCATTTTTTTGTTTGTTATATTCCATGCAAACTTATGACACTCAATGGGCACATCTACGTGAGATGTTTACTGTGGAGCTGACTAATTAGCTCTACAGTAAACATCTCAGCATCTACAGGTGCACCCCTATAAGGTCTTAGGAAAATAATAAACTCTGCAGCAAGCTAGTACTTGTAAATAAAACTACTATCCTGCTGCGGAGTTTTTTCATGTGCAGCAGCACACATGTAGATGCTGATGCAACTGGCTGGGGCACAAGGGTATTTCAGCGTGGGAGCTGCCTGATGGCTAGCCCCATGCTGAAGCCCCTCCACGCCCGAGCCAGCTCCTCTGCAGAACGCAAGCCCAGTTGGAGCAGCCCTGGGCTGGCAGAATGAGGCCCCTAGCAGCTGAATCTCTGAATCAGACTTAGCCAAATCGATTTGGGACAGTGATTTGAATCACCGTATCAAATCACTGTCCCCTGAATCAGATGACTCCTAAGTAAATTACTAGCCGCTTCACACGGGCCTACTCAAGAGCAATAAATTCCAGAGTTTATTACTGCTCACTAGTGGCACGTGTAGATGCTCTCGCTGAAAGTTGGCTAATGATTTTTAATACCTGCACTTTTTGCATATGCCTCTTTGTTGTGAGTGAAATTCTCCTTGGGACATTAAACCTATGGACTGAAGTTCTGACTCCTTGGAAGCCCCAAAATTGCTAATTTCAATAAAGCCAGAATTAAGATCCTAAGGATTGAAATGGGATTTAAATGGTATGTAGATGTAATGTCTGTGCTCTGTATGGGGGTGGATTCCATCTCATCAGCTCTCTTTATTTTCTCTCATGTGACAATTATAATTTTGAACAAATGTAACATTTAACAGTACTAAGTCCAGTACATTGGAGAAAGAGCTTTTCATTTGGAAGTAGATCTGGGTAATGAGAGTAATGAGATCAATTTGTTCTGGTCTTTAACTGACTTTCTGATTACTTTTAGCCCTGGCTAAATTCCAACTTGGATAATTACTTTCTTCCTACCTAATTCCCCTATAGTTTCAGTTGCATATGGTACTCTTTGGTTCTAGTTGTGTAGCATCGCTGGGAGCTATTTAAGAATTGCCACACTTCACCCCAGAGTTGGCTGAATTTCAATAGCAAGTGAAGTGTTTCATGTTAGTGTTTGTTAAGCACGCTGGAATTAATTGGGATTAGGGGTTCTATATACATGTAAGACTATGTCGTTCCCATCCCTGCACTAAATTGATATTCCTTACCTTAGACATTTTAGGAAAACCTTTACAAATATTAGATTATGTTCAAAAGTCCTCCCCTCCCCCTCTCCTACCTTCCCCCCACCCCGCCTGAACCCGTCTAGTTAGTGTACAAGCCATAGTTTTCCCTTTGTGCTTTGTCTTCTGAACTATTTAGCAAGCCTTATGCTGGAACCTCTGTGCCCCTGTTTCTTTCTTTCTCTCTAACCACCATGCTAAAGCAATATATTTTATGATTGGTGTTGTAAAGCTGTGAGAGGTAGGAGTTCTCTCTCTCTGTTGATACTTTATAATAGGAGTAGGAAGGATGATTTAGAGTGCAGAGCACTGAAGTACGAGACCGCAAACCTGGCTTCTGGTTCCATCTCAGCCACAGATCTCCTATGTAACTTTGGGCAAGCCACTTATCCTCCTGGACCCTAGTTTTTTAGCTGTAAAATGGAAGAGGGGTGACGCCATTCTTCCCTGTTTCAGCTGACTGCTTAGAGAGTAAAGCAACATTAGTTATGTGATCCAAAGACAGTGCACTGATGTAAGCCAGATAAGCACATAGACGGAACAAAATATCTGCACAAAGTAGGAAGGAGAATAGCTGCTTTTTTTTAATTAAGCCACAATAATTCTTCATTTGAAATAGTTCACAGCTTGCTGGTCTCATCATAATATCTATACAAAACTGGAATTTTATTTGCAGTTCCAAATTCAGCAATAATTGGGGAATTATACTGATTCCAACATAATAAAAATCAAAATCTTTACTCCATTATAAGAATTGTTGTCCATCCCATTAAATGGAAATTTAAATGAGGAAAAGCTGAAATAAATAGGATTATTTTGTCTAGAGAAGAGAAGACTAAGTGGGGATTTGATAGCAATCTTCAAGATTAGTTATGTGGAGGATGGAGAGAAACTGTTATCTGGCCACAGGGGACAGGGTAAGGAGCAATGGTCTTAAATTACTGAAAAGAAAATTTAGGTTGAATGTTAGGAAGAACTTTCCCATTTTAAGGTAGGTTAGGTATTGGACCAGACTACTCAGAAAGGTGGTGGAATCTCTGTCCTCAAGGTTTTCATGATCACATTTAGACAGATACTTGATATTTGGCTGGGGAGGATCCTGTCTTGAGTGGGGGATTGGATTAGATGAGCTACTGAAATTCCTTCGCACTCTAGTGTTATTCCAACTGGGAAATAAAACAAAATATTGGAAGAGTGACACATTCCCCATGCATATGCAGGATAACTTTTGCTGCTATGCAATAGTTGCAAATTTACATATTTTTTTTAATGACCTATTGGACCTCTTACGGATTTCTGTGCCTGCTGTTTGAAAAGCAAGCATAATATTTTGCTCTCACACAACTATTTTTTGTCAGTGGCACTCAAAGTACTTTACAAAAGTGGGCAGCATTATCACCCCCATTTTATACATGGGAAAACCAAAGCTTGGAGCTTACACTTAGTTCATATATATATGAACCTAGCCATAAAGATTTCCAGAGTTCACCTGAACACTGCTATGGGAACCTAAGTGGATCCATTTGGCTTGCACGAGCCTAAGAACCATCAGAGGTCATTTGTTTCTATCAAGTTCCGGGAAAACGGATCTGACATATGGAATCAAATTCTGTAGCAATACTTCATTTGTGGACTTCGTTTCGCTTAGATTTATTATTGCAGAATTTAGTCCACAGTATGTAAACACTATGCTAATAGGATCACTGCTTTATAATAGTGCAGTATTAACATCCCACCTGTCCTTGTAATGTGTGCATGGGGGGGGATTTAGTTTAAATTAAAGGAATTCACTCTGCAAACCTGGAATCCCAGATAGACATCGAAGGTTTGAAAGCTGTAGATATAGGCTTACCTTAGAAAACTAGATTTGAACCCCATTAAACACAGATCTAGATGTAAATGAAACCAGAGACCCCTTTCTTTTAAAGGAACAACTAAGGAGAAAGACCGTAACTTGTCTTGATCAATGATATAACTTCTTGCCATGTTTTCAGCATTTGTTGCACAGGTTTGTCTTTGGGTTATTTTAAGAAAAAATACCAGCAGCTCTGAAGATCTAACCCCTCTCCCCCCAAAAACAACAAATAAAAACACCCAACCAAAAACAATCCAAATGTGATTGTTTGTTCTACCAAATCACATTGGGTAGAAAGTTGATCATTTTGACAGTTAGTTTAAAATGACAGTGGGAAACACACCCAGTCCACACCAAGTTATTCTAATGTGTTATTACGTGTTGTCTCCCTATTTGCACTGCTGGTTTGTATAACATTCATGTCATCCCACAAGGACGGGTGTGTTACCATCTTTAAAGCTGATGTTCCAAAAATATCTCATTTTAGTAATAGCTTCTGTCACAGCTGGTGACAAGAATGGCATTATGTTTCTGGCAGTACAGGAAGAATTATTAGTACACAGAAGGTTAACATTGTGACTGCTGTCTTCTCTGTGGAACACTTTTTTTTTTTTTCTTTTAGTTTTACAGTATTCATTATTAGACCATTGGCGAATTATTTTGCTATTTGCAACATGGTGTTGTAACGTTTGTGGCACTCTATGTTCTGCATTTTATGTTATAAAATGCTGCCATGGCTCTTTTTATGTCTCAGCAGTGACTGTGCAAATACAGTGGTGCCTCTTGCACCTTGATAATCCTAAAGGCCACACTTTAAATTTAGCTTAACTAAAGCACTGATCCTAAAAAGAGCATGTTGTAGTTTGAGTCCCAAAGGAAAAATATTGCAATCATCTGCTATAATTTCTCCATAGAAATAGACCGTCCAAAAGGCAATGGAACTAGCAGAACCTAGAAAACATTACTAGATTTCATTATGTAATTATTATTAATTGTGATTAGTACAGTATGTCTATGGACTGACCAAGAATGGGGTCTTATTGTGCAAAACACTAGGCAAATGAACAGTAAGCAGGCAGTCTAAAGTATGGAACAGAAAAGCTCTGCTCTCTCATGATTAACCATCTGAAGGCTTTTTAGGAGTAGATCAGATTTTTTCATCATGAGCAGAAGCAGTGGTGCTGAGATCACTCCAGATAACTAATCATCAGGGCCAGCCCCAAAAAATGGGCAGGTAGTCAACAGATAAACTGATAAGGACATTTTTGGCAATGCAGGTCTTCTATTTGGCAAAAGTCATTGCTTTGCAAGGTGTCTGTCTACTCATGGCCTATATATTAGTGAAGATGTATTTTAAGCCACACTATGAAGGCAGGCAGTCGACTTTTAAGAAGGGCATTTTAAAGCTAAGTTTTTACTCAGAAACAAGGAATCATGGAGAGAACTTTTGGACACAATTCTTGGGGTTTTCTGCAAGTCTCAAAACTGCTATGCAGTTGGGATAATATTAAAAAAATAATTTAGGAAATCCTATGAAAATCTACATATTAAGTTCCAATAGGAGTTCAGTTTTTCTACTGAAACAGTGGCGCTCTGTCCATCTGCCATTCTGGAAAATTAAGAAGCTGATTGTGACCCACTGAAGAAACACCTCCCGCTGCAACAAAATAAAGCATTTCCCTTAGATGGAACTTGGGGAAAAGCCATGTTTCAGCCTTAAATAGTTGAATAGGCCCTAGCATATTTAATACACTAGGCAAAAGTCTGAATTTGGTTGGAATTTTGTCATTGAATTCATCACTGGATTTAAGTTGATTCAATCAAAATTGGAAAATACCTTTTACTAATTTTCTATCAGTAGTTAAAAACTACCACTGTATGAATGCAGTGACAACATCTTTTTTTTCATCCATTGTGTGATTATGAGTGTAGTTTTGCTAATTATTCTGGTCACAGAACTGCATTATCTACACAGGATGATGGATCCTTGCAATATTTTCCCTTTGGGACCCAAACTACAGCATGCTCTTTTTAGGATAAGTGCCTTAGCTAATTAAGCTAAATTTAAAGTGTTGGAAAATTTAATAGTTTACAATCTTATTTGTAAACTATTACAGTTTAATTAGCATTAAACTATTAAATTTAATTTTAATTTTAAAATTTACAATAATTTACAAAAGTATTTGAAGTGGATGGAAACAATTATATTTGGTGAGTGCCAATATGGGCCTATTTTATTTCTTGCCCATTCTGGGTAGTTTAAAAACAAGGTTTTTGTTGCGTTTTGGAGAAAAATGTTACCGCCTTCTGATTTACATTTAGGAAAAAAGAATAAGAACTGCTATAGTTCAGTAAGATATTGCAACCTTGTGTGTAGAGCTTAGCTTTTTAAGTAGAACATGGAAGCCTGTTGCTCACAACTAGGACATCAATCCTAACAGGTGCATTGGATGTTTTCCAAGGAAATCAATAGTCTGTCAAAGTCCAGAGCAGATCTACCATGTTTTGCTTTGGAATCTGAGTAAAAGTAAGGATGGAAATGAAAGGTTGTAAGAGCATCCCTATGACAAGCTTCAGTGGACCAGTCCAATTTTTTTTTTGCCAGTTCAGGAATATTTTAAAGGTCTTTTATTCTGTTGCAATTAAGAATGAGAATTTTTTTCAAAATCTCAAATTCTTACAGAAGCCAAAAAACCGTTGTCAAAATATAATACCAGCTTGTATTCTAGTTTGTATTCCCACAAGGGTTTTGTTGTTGTTTCCTGGGGGCGGGTTGTAAAATATGTTCAGAATGAAAAGCAAATGTTAGGTGAGATTTCCATCTGCCCTCTTCCGCTCCCCACTCCCCTTGCTTTCTTGGGATTTACAAAATACACTTTTTGGGATGATGTAGTTGGGGCTGGTTCTGTTCTGAGCAGGAGGTTGAACTTGATGACCTCCTGAGGTCCCTTCCAAACTTAATGCCCTACGATGCTATGCTTCTGTAATCATAAGCATGTTTTAATCCTTCAAATATATTGTACTAATTGCTGTCTGAGATCAGTTTAATTAACTATTTAGGTTAGGATGTTTTTATGGTAGCCCAAATACTTCACTGCCTCTGCCAATAATATCTTCCCCAGGGATGTTTGTGACCTATTCCAGCAACGGGTAAATCATTAGCCATAATGACTGGAGACATTGGATACTGCTCCTCTGACATACTATGCGATTGGCATAAACTAGGAAGCATCACCCATCTGAACCCTATTCCATGTCTTTTACAGAGTCCAGAAGTGACTAGTTTCTTAGCAGCATTGCAGTAATTAACATTTTTCACATTAATAAACGTGTTGTCAAAAGGGCTTCATCATCTTCCCAGGTGCTCGGCATTCTGGTCCTAATCTTGCACAGCATTGAAACACAGAAATAATCCCATAAAAATAAACTACTCACGTACTTGATATTAAGCACGTTTAAAATCCTTTGGAGCATGGGATGGCACTGTGACATCTGTAGGTATTACAGGGCTTGCTACTACTGTCCTGTGCTCATCGCCCTGCAGCTGGTGACAGGGTAGACCTTGGCTCTGGATCACCAGGTCTGCCAGGAAGTGGATCTTATGTTTTTTTTTCTCCTGCCATGACTTCAATGACCTTTATATTCCTGGGAAGCAATGCCCACAGTGATCCTGCCCAGTCTTTGGTGGGTATTTTCCTTCCTTTTCAGGCTGCAGCTGCAGCTGTGCCAGCCCTCCATGCTGTACATTCAGTCTCACTCCTTCACAGGCATCTTGCAGATCCAGCCCTGAAAGTATAATTTTGTATTTTCATCCACTCTAGATCTGCACATTAAATAAATCATTCCACTTACAAGATTACAGATTGTAATAAAGCATTTAGTATCTAAAAGTCTTCCCTTTTTCATCTTATACAAGCATCATGAAATCTTAATGTTATTAGGGATTTAATAATTTATATTGCTTGCATAACAGAAAATAGTGTAGAGTATCTATGGTCTATGGGCTTGATTTGCTAGTTGTCTCTTAGTAGAAACAACACATTTTCTCAATCCGAATATTTTTTTTTATCTGACAAAAACAAAACCAAACTGGAGAAAAATGACCGTATAAATCAAGAAGACAATTCAAAGAACAAATAGATATTGTTGCAGAAGTGCTTGGTTATTTTCTCAAGTGACATTGTTTTTTCCATGCAATAGAAGATGCATCAGTCATTAAGAATTACACAAGTCCTGTTCTTTCTTTCTTTAAAAAAAATTGCATTGCATGCCAACTAAAATGTATGTGAACCAAGACTTTATGGCACCTTCTACCATCAGCTTGTTTGAAAGATTTACAAGGGAAGTTATTCAGGTAGAGATCTTAGTGATTTTGTTTCAAGGTTGCAGTCATCAACAAGGAAGGCATTTAGACACAAGGCAAATGTAGTTTATAGATCTGCAGTTGGGCTGAGGAATTTAGAAAGTCACATGAAATATCTGAGAATAGCTGTCTAAGCAGATAGTTTAAATCCCATAAATTGTGCCATAGGGAAACAAATGGAGAAAGGAGATAAACTATTTTGATGGATTCTTAACTTGCTGATTCATTTCTTTTTTTGCAGTCATGGTTTTGGGTGGGTTTTTTTTTTTTTTTTAATGAGTTCATCCAGAAAATAACATCATGAAACAATAACTTAGTGACGCCCATTCAGATTAGGAAAGCTTTGGATGAAGGTCCAGATTTTTCAAATTTAGGAATCGTTTGGAATGGGTTCCAGTTCAGGCGCATCAATAACTTGAAGGTGATTTATCCCTGTGAATTAAAGGTGATATTCATCCCTGCAAGGAGCCAAAACAAAGCCTAAAAATCCCATTAAATCCTCAAAATGGAGTTTCAGTGCATCATAAGAGGTGCTCTTAGTACCTATGGGTGAGTTTCCCTCTGGAATCGCATTAGAGAGTGTGCAGAAGGCTCCCGTGGCTGAAACGGTTTTGTTTGGCTCTGCACATGGTGGTTATGCTGAGATAATATTTCTCCATCCATTGGCAAAGCAGTCTTTCTTCCTGCTAGGGGTCAGCCTCACTGGCTAATGATTATCTAAATGTAGGCAGGAGGGGAGAAGAGGGATGGGATGAGGAACTGGAGAAGGTGAGGCCTGTCCAGGAGTTGATAAAGCATGATGACAGTTCACAGGCAAGTGGATTCAGAGCAGACCCCCTGTACCATCTGGAAAAAGCTGTCAAATCTCTCGGTCACAGGCTGGCAAAGGCAGCTTTGGCACGGTCCCCAAGCTTCACGTCACATGGCAGAATTTGTGGGAAAGTTGAACGTTACAATGTATTCCCTCCTGTACATAGGTTTTTAGGCTCAAGGTTTGGATCGGCTCTCTGGGAGACCAGTCAATAAAACAGACCATACAGATCTATTGGTGAATCAAAGAGGAAAAATTGTGCTTTGGCTAAACAATTTGGTTTATTAATATCAATCATCCCTTCACTCCTCATCAAGGCTTGCATTATCTGAATTTGGAATCTAATCTGTGCCTATTTCTGGTTTAAAAAAAAAAAATCCTATTTCTTCACAATATATATGTTTTCTGCAAAGTAACCTTAAGTTAATATATTTGAATGATGAGATAATTAATAGCGTTAATTGCATCCTCTCATTAAATGGATTAAAACTGGCATGTGCTTCAAGAAAAAGGAGTAATTCATACAGACCCGCAATTACACACCTTAGGGAGGAGATGCGTTCAATACCACAGCATATAAGGTGATATAATTAGCCTTAAAAATTAAAGGCAAATTTTAAATATTGAACTTTGACTAACTTGTAATTGAATACTTAATAAAGAAAAGAGCCACTTAAAAATAATGCCAAAAATAAAATGTATATCAAGTAAATCCTGTGACATCCAGTATTTGATGCTGCAGACCACAGGAACTATTTCATAAATAACAGAAAAAAAAATGTTGTGTGTCAGAGCCCCTTCTCTTTAATTGCTCCTGAACAAATAGGCAAGAGTCCCTGAGAGGGGAAAAAATACAACATGGAGTTCTCTCTAAAATCCTGTATCTTTGGGTGAGATTCTTAAGGGTGCAAAAGTGCAGAGAAATAAAGAATTGTAGCTCCATTTAATTGCAAACTATTTGTGCCCATATACTTGTGTCCATCTGGCTCCAACTAATTGCAAACTGTTTGTGCCCATATACTTATAAGGAAAATCATCCCTGGTGAACAAATTCAATGAGCTAGGGAAAGGAAATGGTAAGGTATAGACAAGTGATGAAGAGTCCTTTCTTGACATCGTATTGGTTTGTCTTTCAATGTTGATGCACGTCCTAAGAGAGAACTGGTACTTGCAGTTCACAGATGCAAAGGAAACCAAAGCTCAGAGAAGGGAACGCAACCAAAGCTGCACAACGAGTTCATGGCAGAACTCAGTCCGCAAACTTCCTCTTCCTTTCCACATCTGCCATTTACATATAGCTAAATATCGATGTATGTCTGGAATTGAATAGATTTATTCTGAGATGGGAAGCTCGTTGTTTAGGAAGGGAGCAGTCCAAAATATTTGCAGTGAGGTACTAAGCCCCACAGTTATGGAGGCAACTAGTCACTTAGCGTGGCCAAGAAGCAGGGGGCCAAGGCTTGTGCGGGAAGCTAAGTGAGTCAAATACCTGCCTAAGCAGAACCCTCACTGTTATCCTTTGTCACATTGTCATTAGATAGGGAACACGACTGCTCTTCTCTGTGTACGAGGAAGTGGAGAATACCCGCATGGACTCGAGTACATGTGAAAAGTAGCAGTTCCTCTTCATGAGGTCTGCACTGTCGGTAGAAATCAGACTTAGCCTGAAGTACAGAAGGAAGGTTTCAAGCTAGTTGGTAAGGTCAAATGAAAGCCTTTCATGTGAGAGGAAGGAGAGTCTTGTGGTTACGGCACTAGTCAAAGATTTGGAAGAAACGGTTTTAAGTCAGTACTGTGCCACAGACTTCCAATGTGACCTTAGCACATCCGCTAATGTCTGTGCACCCTATTTCCATAGCTGTCAAAGGGGGGTGGGAGTATTTTCCTACTACTAGTGTTGTGAGGATAAATTGATTTGGGCCTTCCGATACAAGAGTAATGGGAGTCGCAGAAGTACCTGCCATCTTTGTTCATACAGTTTTTCCGTGCAAATCAAAAGCAGCCAGCTTCTACTATTAGAGTCAGGGGAGTTACACCAGAGATGGTTTGGGCTGTTTTGAACTTTGGGTGCTTTAATATCATCCATCTTCTCAAGAGGATGATGCTAGGTTCACTGAAAAAACAGTATCAACAGGTAGGAGAATTAATTGGTGATAAATGGTACTTGTTTTTTGGCTCCACCTCCTCTCCCCCCAACTCCCCTTTCCCCCGGAAGTTTTGGAGTAGGAGGCTGGGGAGGCGAGGAGCTTTTAAAATGTCATCTGAGATGTGACTAAATCTGTAGAATCAAATTATTAAACTATTCAAAAGTAAATAGAAACAGCATGATTCATACTGTTCAATAAACTGTAGTGCAAGGTCAGTTAATCTTAGGCATATGATTAAGCCTGAAAAATTAAAGGGAAAAAATTAAAAATCATGACAAGCCAGTTCAAGAAAAGCTGTCTTATAAAATAAATATATATGTATACATACATAAGTGTGTGTGTATATGTATGTTTGTGTGTGTGTGTATATATGTATATCTATTGATAGATTGATATCTATCTATAGTTTTTCCAATGTACCATAGCCAGTTCAGAGGCCATTCTTGAATTGCTTTGTTGAAGGCTAAAACTATGTCAGAAAAACAAGTCAATACTTTTCACTGCACTTATCCTTCAATGCCTAGTTAGTTTTTAAACTATGGCAACTGACCCATTTTAGTATCAGCTTCCTTCAAAACAGTTGGAGTGAGCTAAAAGTCACTGTTTTAATTCAATCTTTACTCGTTCCTTTAACTAACATTCAGATTTCTGAAGAGATTTGGCTAGAATGGAGCACGTAAAAGCAAGAGGCATTGTTCTTTGTGTGAAACATACTATCAACCAGCATAATAATTACTGAAACTCAGTTTTTGTGCTGAAATCTCATTTTAGATTGGCATCTGGGAGCAAGAGCAGAAAATTATGTCTTTACATCTTTTGTTTTTTTCTGTGGTTTACTACTAGCCAACACAAAGGGAGATGGTTCCTTAGACTCCTATTAATTTTTCAATGCAATCATAGTAGTGAAGCCTGTTTGAATGGATGAGTAATATTGGGCATCAATCATTGTTAAATTTATTAATGGAAAAACAAATTCCCCATTCATATATTGTAGTTGAAATACTATTGAGATTGAAGCCTGCCATCGTGTAGGAGGGTGAAATTAAAAGGCAACAACGGTCCACATTTAGAGAGAATGGAGTATACACAGACATGACACAGAGTCATCAACCGTTGCAATAGGCATTAATTTAGCTTCCTGGACGCACCACTTGGATAATTCAGAAATAAGCGTGGTGTGGAAAATAACATGTACATTGCCTACTAAAATGTAAAAGCAGTTCTTGCCACTAACTTAATCAACTGGTTTCAAGTTATTAGAGGCAGGCTGTCAGCGTTGTGTGAAAGATGGTGTTTATTGATGCAGAAACACCATGGAGTTTTTTAAAACTATAAAACCCTGACAGTTTCAGCATCTTCTAGAATTATCAAAAGCATATTTGAGCACTTGTTCAAATAGCCTTTTTACTGAGGGTGACATAGCCTTCATCCGTAGTAGGATAAGAGCATGCACACAGGCAGTTACTGTGGGAAGCCTCTTTTACCTTGCGGCAACCCGTTCATCTGCCTCTTTTTTCAGAGGAGCAGACCTAGAAGGAAAGGCTAAGTTGCTATGAGGAGCGAATGCAGTTTCGAAGAACAGGTGAAGGACTAGGTGGGTGCAGCAGTGAAAAAAAAGTTAAAGTGTTGGGGGTGGGAGACAGAAGCTTGATCTTGCAGTGGTAAAGGAAAACAGAAATCAATACAGAGATCTTAGGATCATATAGTGCTTTTTATCTTCAAAGTGCTTCATAAATATTAAAGCTTCTATCATTTATAACTTGTATAGAGGCCTGAACAGATATGAAAAGCTTCTGTGTGCATATAAGACTGAAAAACATTTAAAAAGAAAAAAAAACCCAACAAAAACATGATTCTCTTGTACAACAGCCTCTCTCCTCCAGCCTGAGTAAAGGAGGCCTTTTATATCTGAGATGAAAGTTGCAAACCACGCATCATGATTTAGTAACAGTTTAGGACAAGAGGACACTTGATTCCAGTGTAAACTGCACAGCTGAGAACTACAATGCAAGATGAGCAAACATAGTCTTATTGAGATAAATTAAATGCATAGTCAAAATGCTATGGCACAGATCATCCCCTTGGCATAATAAACAGAGACAGGAATCTCTTAAGATTCCTGAACCCTCCTTTCAGCCCTGACATTTCTTATCCCTAAGGAGTAATGAAACAATATACTGTAAACTGTTCTAATTATTTCATTCATTATTGCTAATGCCAGTAGAAAAGAAAATCTGCTTGACCTTTAACTAGCTAGTTTACAACAGAGCCTAAAGCAGCTGACAATTAACTACCAATCAATAGGGGATTATTTTAGTTGGATAGTATTTTTCCCATTAGGTCTTCTGTGTCTTATTTTTAACACACAAAGGTCTGCAGTGCCAGTTCCATGGACACTTTTTCAGTGTGTAACTCAACAGAAGCCATAAGCAATGTTGGTGGAGCCAAAGCCTCAAACCAGTATGTACAGAAGTTGCTTTTTTGTTGTTGTTGCCATTTATAGCTTTTTATTTCCATGACTTAACAGAAGTGCACAACTTTTGCAGCACATTAAAAATGGGTACAGTACTTTAACCCTTGTTAAATGAGGTATTAAATTTGAAGGCTGTATTTTATAGCACTTTAGCAACCAACAGCACTTTAAATAACTTCTATATACTGGTCCCACTTCTGACCAGTGGAAAAGTCGTAGGCGGCTGCAGAGCACCCCCAGCCTGCTAGCCCGGAAAGTGCAGGGAGGCTCCGAGGCCCTCCTTACAAACAATGCACTCAGCATGTTTAAGAGGACTGTAACTTTATAGTGCCAAAAAATGTGCACTAAATTATAGCACTGTAAAACATGCATGGTGTACTTCTGTATACACCTTCAATATTCACAAGTGTGTCTCATGTCTCCACTTTTGGGTGGTGAGCCTGAAGTTGCTTTAATGGGATCTGATATTCAGAAAGCTGATCTACAGTAAGTTCTGTCTCCTGAATTCCCATTAAGAAGCATCCCAAAACTGAGACATGCAATCTCATATGTTAAATTTTGGATCTTACTGCTGTTTATGAAGCCTGTAGATCCTATTCTATCCTGCATGACTAGATAAAGGACAAAAAAGTAGAGGAAGAGGGCCACCCACATTTTAGCCAAATAGACTAGCGTATAGGGTACTTGCCCAGAAAGTAGGAAACCCAAAGGTAGTCGGAATCCACATCTCCAACGTCCTAGCAAAGTGCCGTAACCAGCACCTGGGGTAAGCAGCATCCTCTGACTTTCTTCTGGAAGTGGGCCCACTGGGCAATTAAGAAGGAAAAATATGTCAGGTCAGAAAAAGAGCTATTGAGAGAACACCTGACACTCCGTGGACCAATGAGAGAAGGGCAGTTCGATGATAAGGAGAGTGCCCTGAGTTCCAGCCCCCGATCTTTGCTCTCGGCTCCCAATGATGTTTATCAGTTTTATGTTTTTATCGGTTTCCTCAATTTTTGTAAATGAAAGTTTCAGAGATTTATGTAAGACTTGCATCAAATCTGTGTGCTTTCCCAGGCAGAAAAGGATTAGAGTAGAGTGCAAGTAGAGTTAGATGCATTGATAGCCATGATGGATCACTTCTCAGCATGTGCAATAGGATAAGTTTAGTCCTACAGTGGGGAATACTCTCTAAAAAAAAATCACATGAGTGACACTAAACACTGCTTGCACGTCTGGAAGGTAGAATAGGACCTGACTTTTGCATCTAGGTAGCACTTAGACACCTAATATAGGGGAAATACACGTTGGACTGTTACGTTTAAAAACAATATTAGACACAATTAAATGATCCAATACCTTCAATGCACATGGACTTCAAATAGACCTCAAGGTTGTCAGTACTTTGCAGGCCCAAGCATTGTGCATATCTTGCTTTGTTTCAGAATTGTCCACGCTGGTTCACTGGAGTGGTTCAACTGGCAATATCCCTGGGAAACACCCCCTCAGGACAGAGAAAATGTAAAGGGGATATGCTGCTCTTGCTAGCATTGTTTGCACCCTAGTGCAGCTGAGAATCAGAGTCCCAACCATCTGAATTGGCATTGTTCAGTGGAATAATTTACCCAGGTTTGTCATATTGGCGTGCACAGGAGTGCTCTGTAGAAGGAACATGCTTGCATATATGTAGACTATTATCCACTGGCACAAAAGAATATCTCACATTGTTTGTTAATTAGTAGGTTCAAAGGAGTTGTCATCTGCTGCAAATGCTCCTTAGATTTACCCAGCTGAATTGTCCTTTATCCATTTAGGGTCCACATGCAAAGTACAGCTTAGAGAGACTTTGTTTGGTTTTAAATCAGGTTCTTCACACTAATTGAATGGGATATGTTGTAGTTTTAGATGAGAGGTCAATCTAATTGCCAAGTAATTGTCTGAAAATTACATGAACACTGAAACATAAAGTTGCACTCTTTGTAACTTACAATGTCAGGTTGGCAAGGAATGCTTTTGCATTTAATTGACATTTAACAAAATAATTACAAGTGCTTCAGAATAATTACAGTACATACTGTATTTGTAAAGTGCTTAAAATACTAGTTGACCTTTAGTAAGTGTGTTAATCAATAGCAAAATATAACTTGCTATTATGCCAATTAAATGTGTGTTCATTGCTTTCAGATATTTAAAGGCGAAGGTTAAATCATGTTTAATCATTTAACTGTCGGGATCGGTATTTTATAGTGATGCAAAATCCAGAAAAGCCCTGCAAAGAATCCTGCAAGATGGCCCCAGGGATGCTTGATCACTTGTGATGTTTACAGCAGGGATGTTTAAAGGATACTGCCATAAGTGATAACACTCCTGGGACATGTGTTGAGATAAAATAGGATGACTGGAAAGATCATCTCTCCAGCCCGCCTCAAACTTATTTCTTTAAAAATGTGTCTTTGAACACACATGAACACATGCACTGTTTCTCCCACAGCCCTCATGAAAGAGTCTGTCTGTGCATTCACATTGAAATCTGTTTTGTATGTGAGCCCTTGACCCACCAGTCAAGACACCTCAATGCTCTTTAAATCACAGTTTCAATACTACCCTCCTAAAGGGTTTATGGAAATCACACACTAGCTGAGATATCAATAAAGTGACATCAGGCGTGGGGGATGAGCTGCACCATTGTTCAAGTCCCTGTAATGCATAAAAACCTGTTGGTAGAATACGTCAAATTTAAGAAATGCTGAGGGAGGGGGAGGGGAAGGTAGAGGAAGAGCGGTTATATCTTGGGAGCCCTGGTCTGGTGATCAAAAATTTGCATCACATAAGTCCAACCCAGATGCATACAAATCACACCCAATTGCAAGGTCATCTGAGAAAGTAAGCATGCAGATTTTAGACTACTTAAAAAGAGCCTAATAGGAAGGAGTTCTCTACCTTAGGTTTAACAGATCTGATGTTTTGCTATAATTGTAACCATGTTTCAGGGGTGTTGGTTATAGCTGTGTTGGTCTAAGGACAAGGTTCTTTGGGTAAATGTGATATCTTTTATAAAACCAACTAAATAGTTGGAAAAATTGTTCTTTGCAAGCTTTCAGGCACAAACACCCTTCTTCAGGCATAGGGAGAGAATCTGCTCTTGTTTTGTTGGATGAAATAGAAGCCAATATGCAAAATGCAGGTCTATGAAAATGTAAATGAATGGCAGTGAGGATCAGAGGCCATGGGAGACAATAGGGGTGAGACAGATAAGTGGGCGGGGAACAGGGGAATCTGGACCAGTTGATAGACTGTAGCTGGCAAAATGCTGACAGGTTACCTGGGGTTATTGGATGGCAGGCAGGTCATAATATGCCATAAATCCAATGTCTATATTTACTCCAGTATTTTTTGTACCCAGTAGATTTATGAAGTGAAGTTTGTAGGCTTGTCTATGAAGGTGTTTTGTAAATTACTTTTGAGGATTAAGACTGAGAGATTGGAAAGAAAGTGGCTGTCTTTTAAGAAATGGGCACCTACAGGTAACTGGGTATTTTTGTCCTGGATAGATTTTCTGTTCTTTCAGTTCTGGTACTCGGTTGTTGTTTGGTTTTTCCTATATATTTTCCATCAGGGCATTTGGTGCATTGGATGAGATGCATTCAATTTCTGGATGTGCAGGTGTAAGATCCAGGAGTGGTGATGGTTCTGTTGTGGGACATAGTTACTATAGGAGTGGTGGAGATGTGTTGGCAAGTTTTACCTTTCTTGTCCTGGTGTGGTCTGGATCCATTTGGTGTGCCTTGGGGCATAGGATGTTTGCTTCTGCCATCCTAGCCTTTAAACCAGCACCGTACATGGCCAGTCTCATCACCAGAAGCAGATGAATACTAAGGTTTCATGATCGTATGGTAGAGCAGAAGTTACCATGGCAGTGTGCCATGTTTGTTTCTGAAAGGAATCAAAAGGAAGAATGAATTGAGATTCTCATTCAAGCAAGGTGAAGTGTGTTTCTGTTGAGCAGTGCAAGGAACTGGGAATCCAGGGTCATGGACTGCCACTCCCGGTCAGTTCTCTTAATAGTAGAATAGTATCAGCTCCATCTAGTAGAGGTTTTAGAAGTGCCTCATTGCCTTTTTGGTAAAGAGTCTCATGGAATTTCACGTGAAAGTAGCAGACATCTAGAGCATTATACTGAGTTTATGAGAGAGTAACAGCTTTCTGTTTTTATTCTTTTCAGGTTTTATGGAAATAGCACCTAAGATTTCTGAATCTCTGAATCAGCCAGGCCCATCCCCCCCACTCACACTCCCAGCCCAGCAATGGCTGCCTCGCCCACCCCAGCTCTTGGTATATGGAAAAAAAAAAGCCCTGACTCAGTGGGTGCTTCTGGGTGGGGGCGGTGATCCTTGCTACCCCCCACTGCTCCATTCTGCATGGGGAGCTCTGCCATGAGCCCCCCGACCCCTCCATGACTGCCCTGCCTGCCATGGCTCCAGCCACTGCAGGAGCTGGTGATCCTGGGGGCTTTCTCAGTTTTTTTTCTTAAAGGGCCAGAGCTGGGGTGAGCAGGGCAGCCAGGGGAAGGACTGGGGGAGTGGGGGGCTCAGGGAGCTTGTAGCAGAGCCCCACACACAGAGTGGGGCAGCGGGGTGCAGCAGAGATTGCCCCCTTACTCAGCAGCACCTGGTGAGTGGGGGCTTTAATTAAAAGCACTGGGAGCTGGGGCAGGTGGGGCAGCCATGGCGGGGCTGGGGGAGCAAGCAGGGGCTGGGAGGGGGCTTGCCATGGTCCCTTGCCCCCTCCTCTAGGTCCCCCTTCCCCATCCCTACTTACAAGCTCCTAGTCCGGCTGCAGAATCAATTTAGACCTTTTAATTGGTCCCCTGATTTGATTCAGAGATTTGGCCACTGAATTGGGGCAAATCTCCTCTGAATTGAATCCCTACCCAAAGCTTTGCACAGCCCTTTTTGCTGCGCCCCAAGTCATTTAAGGGATATTATGCCACTGAAGTTGCTACAGTGGCTGGAATTACTGCACAGTATGCCGCCAGCACATGCAAATACCAGCACCATGAAAGCTGTGCAAAAGCATTTAACCCAGTTTGAAGTGTCGTGCACATATGCCCTTCATTTTGTCTATGCATGGCCCAAAGCTACACTACAGCAGGGGTAGAATTCTGCAACAAATTCAATAGGATGGTCCCAAACAGCTGTCTGAAAGCTGCCGTTTTCTTTTTGATTCTGCAAATTCCTGACAGAAAAGTCTTACAGATGAATTTATTTCAAGTCACTTTGTAAAAGTGAATTAAGTCAGGGATGTATCCACAGCTGATCTAAATCTGTATCACGTTAGTGGGCGTTGCTGATTTACATCACTTCAGGAACTACTCAAATATATTTTTAGAGGAAGGAGCAGTAAACATACAATCATTCTCAGTTTCAGGAATAATGCACTTCTGGCTTTGCATAAAGGTCAATGGAGTGTTAAATTGAGAGTGATTAAAAATGGAGGGGGAAGGAAACAATTCAAAGACCAAGAATCACAGTTGACAGCAGATATGAATTAGGGTACAATAAAGCTAATGTAATTACTGAATTAAAAACAAAGCCACATTCCAACATTGGCCCAAATCTGACCTGTCAGTGGGATTTTGGTAGTTTTTGTGCCCTCACAGAACTTTTCCAAGATAGTTGCACATGGTGAGTTGTTTGTTTGTTTTGGGGGTTTAATTAGCCAAGTTACATATTCCTGTCATTCTGAAGGCCATCGATATAACCAACACAGAAGAATCAAAATGATGCTTGGATTAGTAAAGTTTCACTAAGCAACCAAGTCATTTAGAGCAAAAGTGCAGTTTGCACCAGAATTTTGCATTCTACCACCATATAAAACTCATGAATAGCAACAACAAAAACAAAAATAGAGTGTCTTGCAGAGATGGTTCTGATGTATTTGCCAGCAGGGGAAAACTTCTTTCATGTAGCATCTCAGTTGCAATATGTCAAATTATGAAGTCCTTCTGATGTCTACCACTCATACCTTTGTGCCACATGGCATAGTAAGAGTCACTTGGTTCAGGACTTTTTGAGAATCTTTTCCAAATGACCCTGACTGGTGCCATCTATAGTCTCATATTGTTCAACTCCTGTTTGTGTTACACTGGACCATCGAGAGGACATTCTGCAAGAAGGAAGACAGACAAATAATCTTAATTGTGTAACCCCATGAAAGAGGTTGAGGGGGAAGGGATTTCAGATTTTGGTAATACGGGTGTTTTACTGGTGAATATTTCACTCAACCAATGGGGGATGGGGAGGGGGCACAGACACTTTGTACTTTCAGCTTTTGTTTTTAATTTTTTAATTTAAGTTTTAAAAAGTCAAAAGAAGTCTCACACTCTCTCATATATAGGAGTAGGGCTCCCTCCTGCTGCAACTCTCGTTAAGATAAGAATGGAGGGAAAGTGTTAGGAAACAGTTTCATACTGGATTCTAAGCATTGAGGATAATAAGCCTAATCTTTTAGTGGAGCCTTGTGCAGAAGTGTAACTCTTCTGCAGGGCCTTCCCTGCTGCAAATCCCCAGTTACAAGGCCTGGGTCCAAATTTAGGGATTTAACATCAACCATAGTAAAAAAAGGAGAAAAGTTTGATTGTCAATAAAAAAAAAAAAAAAAAAGTTTTGAGTTGGTAATCCTGCTTTACTCCAGTAATAGTTTTACCCTGTTCTGCTCCATTCTCTATGGGCCCACTGTTCACTCCCACACCCTGATGCCCCCTGACTGTCCCCTGCACCTTGCTACTCTGCCCCCACCCTCCTGGCATGGACCCCCAAAGAAGCCTACCCGTGACCCAGCGGTATCAGAGGTCAGTCTGGGACACAGAATGAGCAGCATGTAGCTGAGAGAATGTCCCCAGCAGGGTGCTGTGCTCTTGCTTGGACACCAGATGGCACTGCTGTGCTGGGTCTGTTAGACCTTTCATCAACCTGCTTAATGTTTTTACTGATGACTAAAGTTTGTTGGGTTTTTTTACAGACTTTACTGATAGCCATTTTTAGCCTTTTTTTATTTTTTTACTAACAGTAGCTAATTTACTAAACTTTGGCAAACCTGATGGCCAGTTCCCCAAAATTTATCTCACAATAAAAGTTCCAATTTAACCTCAAGGTAAACATGTGACTAGATAAAGAAGACACCCCAATTTATCAGAAAGATATGACTTTGAAAAGAAAGTCATAGGCCTACCAATAGTTTCCAAAATATTCATGCCTTTCAAGGAACTTGATTTTCAGTTAATCAGTTTTATGTGATTTTTAGTTCTCAGCTATTCAAGCAAAAGGTCAAGTTAAAGGGGTTTCTTACAGGTTCAGTCATGTGAAGCAGTACCTTTAATCCACAAGATTCCCCCTCTAAATGACATGCTACTTATAGGCCTTAATCTAACCCCCTTTTGAGTAATTTTGGAGATTTTCCAGTGATTCTAAAGGAAATCATATCTAGCTCAGAGCAGCAGAATCTAGCCTTGAATATTTAAACATATTTCAATGCCTTGGTTTCTATATGCAGAGAAATCAAAGACACATTGTTGGTGAGATGCTAAATCACAAAAAGGAAGATAAAGTAGCTTATGAGCCTTGAGGCAATGAAATGTCAAGTGCTGATATCAATCAGACCTTTTGAAATTGGAGTCAAAAATCATTCTTGAAGATGATCAGTGATACAAATTATTAATTGATAAAATATTTATGAATATCTTAAATATATATGTACCTGCTGGAAACAGTTAAGTTGCAATAAAAAATGCTACATTTTTCTGACTCAGCAAATTCATTCAGTTTTAAGAACCATTATGCATTCCAATGACCTTGGCCTTTTTAAGGCATGGCGAATCATTCTCAAATCTTTCAAAATAGGTTGAGAATTTTAATAGAAATCAATTTACATTCCTTTTTTTGAGAGCCAGAAAAGCTAATAATGGCTTGCTTGTTACACTTTTTATAGGATTATTTTATGTGAACTACGTCACAAAATTTGGCTCTGCCTGCTAAAGAATAGACTGTGAGAATACAGTGAGACTGGCTAAATTAGATCTGTTTAACTGGGATTATTTTCATTTCCTTCAACAACTGACAGCTTCCTATCTATAACTAAACTACCATTCCCCGGTAACATGTTTTATTAAGCGCAGAGTAGGTGCAATTATCCTCAGTAGAGTTATTTGTACTTCAGTAAAGTTTCTTGATATTTATTTATATCAGCAAATTTCTGAGTGGATGACCGCCCATTACTTATGTGCAGCAATTCTTTCCTTCTTTCAACCTGTGCTATGTTTACCTGGGAAAATGAGTAAGGCACAGGAATAGAAAATGGTGCTAACCACTGGTAACATTTCCTGAGTGAGGGGCTCAATGAGGGGCTATAATATCTGCAGTTGGATACAGTAAAGTATGGGTATGATCCTGGATGATTAACCTGTTTCTGGCTTTCTCACCTTTGTGCCTCAGATTCCCATCTCATCCTGTCTTAGTTTTGTCTAGTTTTAATGGAAGATGTGAAGGCAAGAACTTTTCTGTTTCTATGTGTTTGCATGATGCAGAGTGCAATGGACCATTAATGGTCATTTAGGTTTTTGGAGGCTTCCACAATAAGGATGAAGTCAGTGGATTATAGAAGATGTAAGATAATCACTGAGTTGTGCCCTTGTCACAGAGCACCCTGGTGCCCTGTGGCTGCAGAGGCAAGGAACTGCCAGAGGGGGAGCCCTAACAGTGTTTAGGCAACACAGCTGCAGGTTACCAGGGCAACCACTGAAGTCAGCTGACCCTAGG
>JAGPOW010002173.1:8404622-8417600 GCA_030014935.1 Caiman crocodilus | reverse complement strand
TGTCCAGTCTAAATCTGCTCTCTGCTAGCTTGTGGCCATTATTTCTTGTAACCCCTGGGGGCACCTTGGTGAATAAATCCTCACCAATTCCCTTCTGTGCCCCCGGGATGAACTTATAGGCAGCCTCAAGGTCGCCTCTCAACCTTCTCTTGCAGAGGCTGAAGAGGTCCAGGTTCTCTAATCTCTCCTCATAGGGCTTGGCCTGCAAGCCCTTAACCATACATGTGGACCTTCTCTGGACCCTCTCCAAGTTATCTGCATCCCTCTTGAAGTGCGGTGCCCAGAATTGCGCGCAGTACTCCAACTGCGGTCTGACCAGCGCCCGATAGAGGGGGAGTATCACCTCCTTGGATCTGTTCGTCATGCATCTGCTGATGCATGATAAAGTGCCATTGGCTTTTCTGATGGCTTCATCACACTGCTGACTCATGTTTATCTTGGAGTCCCCGAGGACTCCAAGGTCCCTTTCCACTTCCGTGCCACCCAGCAGGTCATTCCCTAGGCTGTAGGTGTGCTGGACGTTTTTCTTCCCTGGGTGCAGCACTTTGCATTTCTCCTTGTTGAATTGCATTCTGTTGTTTTCTGCCCACTTGTCCAACGTGTCCAGGTCTGCCTGCAGCTGTTCCCTGCCCTCTGGTGTGTCCACTTCTTCCCATAGCTTTCTGTCACCTGCAAACTTGGACAGAGTACACTTCACTCCCTCATCCAAGTGGCTGATGAAGACATTAAAGAGTATCGATCCCAGGACCGAGCCCTGTGAGACCCCACTGCCCACACCCTTCCAGGTCAAAACGGACCCTTTGCAAATGTGATCCTTGATAATTTTTTCAAAGGTTTTGCTTCAGAACTTTTTTTAACCTCTCCTGATATCAAGACACATATCTGGTGTAAACCAGAATGGCTTCCCTGAAGTTACTATGTGAGGCTCTGACCCTATGTGGAAGTGTTCACCATTGTGAGTCTACATAATCTATTATAGGAGCCAAAGGAAAAGTTTTAAGGGTTTCTTGTTCATACTGCTCAGAAATGCTCTTTTCTTACCTCTGTACTATCGATACTAAAGCCTCAAGGAAGAGCTGTAATCTTAATTATTCCTTCTATGTCTCTCCCAATATTAGTATTGAAATCTCAAGAAAGAGCTACAATCTCAGTTATCCCTCCTACATTGCTCCCAATATTGGTACTGAATCATGAAGGAAGAGCTACTGCTAATTATTAATCCTTCCTAATTTCCTAAACTAATAGTTTTAATCTACAAGCAAGAGGGCCTTTTATTAAAACAGATGACTTGGCTTCAAAGCTAAATCTGGAGGCCCCCGTGTAAATGCAAGTACAATCTATTTGCATAAGACAAAATGAACAGTACTGACATACAGGTTGGTTGCTTTATTATGTCAACTAGAGGACATAAGAGGAGTTCAAACTGCTATTCCAAATCCTAACACCTCTATGTTAAGTGCGTTTGTGTGTACAATATCCTTTCCTAACATTTTGTTTAGTTGAATAATAAGTACACTAGAGAGAGGATTTTACTTGCAGGGTTAAACTGCACAGTACAGGCATGAGAAGGAGAGTCTCTTTTTGACATGCTAGAGTGGTTATTCAAGATTACTAATTGCTTTTTATAAATAACTATAGGCAATTAATTCACATCAGTATCTGCATTATTCAGGGCATATTAAAACTTCTTGAGAAGTTTTCCACCCCTTACAGAATCAACTCCTATGGGCCACCTCCAGAGCCATTTTAAATCTATGGGAAGATTGCCATTGATTTCAGTAGGCTATATGCTGTTATCTACGTTTATTTAGTGTTTTAGATTTCGTAGTCCTATCATATGGTATCCTTTCTTCCTCCTTTACCACTGCTCATTCATGCTTTTTTCTTTAATAGCATAATTAAAAATTGTATAATTTGTTATTTTAATATTTATTTAATGAATTATTATGGGCTACAATTCTATTTTATGGCATGTGATAGATTCTGCAGCTAGAATTTACTCATTTATTTGTAGCACACTCACCTTTTTATGACAAAATCTTACATAAAAATCTATTGGAAGGTTAGAAAAGGATCTCCCATATTTCTCCCCTGTGCATTACATTAAAGGCACACACTGGCAGCTGGAATCTTAGCAGATGTCAATTAGCATAGATCCATTGACTTTAAGGGAGCTATGCTGCTTTACACCAGATTGGGATCTGGCCTTGGATCCATAAAACTTAAATCCTTTATTTAAAAATTTATGTGCACATTAAATTTATATGGCTGTTTCTATACAACCACCACTGACAGTTTATACAGCTTAAAGCAATTACACAAGATAGAGGAGTCAGTAAATTTAATCTGTGCTCTAGATGTCAGGTGTCATTGTTTCCAAATGTGCAAAACATATATGAATAAACCTGTTGCTTTTATCTTCCAGCTTAAAATTAATATTTGTCCTTGTGCTTAGCCATTAATAAGATTATGGAGCTAGAACATCATTACGGTGTAAATGCAACCATGTGCACTGAAGTCAATAGAGCATATCTTAGCCATATTTCTTTTTTCCTACTTAAAATTACATCTGGAATAGACATACAATTCAAATTAGGATTTAAATATTAATTTTAAAGTGTGCAATTTTAAAATAAATTAGTTGGTATTCCTCTACAGTCAAGCAATTTCTCAGCTACAGTACATTTCAGTTCTGTTGTTTGTTTTAAAGAGGGATATCTCTGAATCTAATAGCTGGGTAAAAAGCACATCATCTTTGTGTGGGTTTCTATTCTGAACTATAACTGGGACGTTATAACTTTTTCTACCTGTTTAGTTTTAAATCGGAATATAAAAGAACTACTGGCACTTACATTTTAGAAAACTGAAATGGTGGCTGCTATACCTACAGCAGCAGATACCTGGGCTGACTGGGCCAAAGTAACCTCTGATGAATTTACATTGGGGTTCCCAGACTCATCTAGCCCCATGGGCCAGATGAGTGGCAAGGGACTGGTCTGTGGGCTGGATGAATGGTGTGGAGCTGGCCTGCAGGCTGGATTGGGCCCATGGACCTCCCCAGCATGTGAGGGACCCACAGATGCCCTCATATATCTAAATTAGACATTAAAATTTTAAAGATCTAAATTACTTTGTTTCTCCAAAGGAAGAATTGGCCATCAACATATTCTACTAAAATCCATTTGGAAATGTGCCTATGTCTCTCACAGGAGCATTAAATGATCAGTAAAATAAACCCCACCCCCTACCCATTATATTTAATATCTGATCAGTATGCCTAATTTTGGAATCATACATTTCCCATGACCACCTGTTCCTAACATGTCACCCAGGTTGCTCAGGACATTTATTTATCTAAATAACGTAAAATAAACTAAGTCATTATTGATAGCAAAGTGTCCTTGCTTTCAGTGTTTACATTTCCTGGGGGCACGAGATTGATTTATCATATAACAGGATATTGAATAGGTAGTTTTTCAAAGATAGATGTTCTTCTTCTGTTTTGGATGTTACTCTGCTTTTAATCTCATAAAATAAGGGAAAATAAAGTATAAAGGACTTGATTTTCTTTTTTACTTAGACCAGTTTTATGATTGTACAAATCTATTCATTTCAATAACTTTTTTTTTTTTTTTTTTTTTTTACTTATTAAGATGGAGGGATACAAAATCAGGCACAAAATGATTTTGTTTAATAATGCATAAGAACCGCATGTAATGACAAGAAAGGAGTAACTGAAGAAGACTTGAAACTATGAGAGGGTAAAGCATTTTCAAATATTGCACTTATAGGCCTTATAATGACCTATACATTGATGTAGCATTTTCATTTTAAAAAAACTGTCTACATTTAAATCTGATCAGTAAAGGGTTAAGCACATTTTTACTTTAACAGCATCTCTTCAGAGAGAGCATAGCCTTTCCTTTTCTGCAGACTAAGTATAAATACTTTATACAAAACCTGGCATTCTTTGTTGTTTTTTCCATGAGTTCTGCACTTATTATAGGCTGTTGCATTAACATCCTTGTCTATGGAGAACAGCAGACATTCCTTGGATTTATTAAGGAAATTCCATAAGGTTGTATTGTATGTTATTTCAGATGGATTTGTTTTTTTTTTTTTATAGTTGATTGCATGTTTTATTGATTCTCATTACATCGGGAATAGGAGAAATGTATACTGGTTAACTCTCTCTGGGTGGATATTTAGACTTGTAGGTAATTTTTATATCTACTCTACTACTATCCAGTTTGAATACTCCATTGATTTTCTGTAACTTCATCATATTGTTTAGTAGTTTTTTAGTCTACTGTACATGATGTTGAGCATTGCTTTATTGATTTCCCAACAAGACATTTTAGTTTCAAAATATTAATGACTCAAACTGTAAGCATTGGTACATATGCTATCTGCTTCATAAAAGCAGAAGAGAAGGAACAATGGATAGAAAATATTTCTGAGCCTTTTCATTTTGAATGTTTTGTAACATCAGTTTTCTGGTTGGTTTCTGTCTGTAAAGAAGACTGTACCTGGTATAAGATTGATTGGGAAGTCTCATTATTTGTGTAAGATGTTTTAAATTGAGGTAAGGACAGTTGTCTTCTTTATGATATACTGTCTGATATTTTACACTGGCAACACTTTCCAAATGAAACTGCAGATTTTGGCCTCAAATTTTGGAGCATTTTTTTTATGCGGCCTCAGGTCATTGCTCAAGTCATCTATACCCAATAAGGTGGTTTTGAGGATGGTGGCTGATTAAGGTGGTGGGTATAAGGGTTATGACGGGACATTGGCTTAAAGAAAATATATTGGGCAATAACTTACTACGTCATCTTTCAGGCCAAGTACAGAAATTACACATAAACCAATATAAGTGATCGGAAACTGGTTCAAATTTGTAACGCAACAGATGTTCTGTGCATATAAACCATTCTCAAAATGGCTGAAACCAGTTTAAAACAAATCAGGATGGATGATTTAGGTGATTTAACTAATTTAGGTTAAATCAGTTATTGAACTTCTGTCCCAGATCTTCATCATATTCCAGTTAACTCACAGTCCCCCAGCATCCCAGGATGCTTTGCACCTCCCCCACACACCCTGCCTTGCGGGGTGGGCAGGCCAGCCTTTGCCCAAGCTTTCCACTCCAGGGAAGTGGGGAGGTGTGCACTAGCACCCCCCAGTTTTTGGCCTGGGTCACTGCAGGCATGTAACTGCATTTCTGGAATCAAAAGTGAATGTCTGTTCACTTGCTTATCAGTTCAATTAACACAGCTTAGAGTAACCTGAATTGATTCATTCTTGGCCTTTTTGACTCTCTGTACTTGGCCTCCGTGTTAACGAAAACCTGTAATGGAACCTCCAAAAACTGCAATCATGGAAACATGTTACCAGTTATACCAGTAACTATAGCAGTATAGTTCTTTGTATGAGACACCTAATTTCAGTGTAGGAGGGAGTGTGGGGTTTGTTCATTTGTTTGGGTTTTTTTTAACTATCTTAATCTTTTCCTAAAATGGAATAAGTGGAAAAATGTATCTTTTAAAAAGGCACTTAGCGCTAGAAGTTATGCTCATATAAAACTATATTGGTCTAAATCCAATGTTAGTTTATGCCACAATAACTTTCCCATGTAAAAAGCACTTATTCTCTAACCAAAGCTTTATGATTAGAGTGAGGACTGGTCACTGAGCACAGATGAAGAGCTTTTCTATTGTGCCTGCATGCAGATAACATTCAAATATATGCCTCCTTCAAATGAGCTACAGTTCCATGTTGCCAAATTGTCAGCATAAACATACCCTCTTGTACTAATCTTCTCCAGTGATCCCATACTTCTGTACACACTTTTCTTTCTACTAGTGAACATGTTATTTTTATGTAATTATGCAGTTGCATTTCTGCTTTGCATATCTCTCAGATCTGTCTATCATACCCTTCAGCAGCTGCCTGACTACTGTCAACTTGTAGACCAGATGGCTCCAAGTCTTTAAAATAAAAAGAAAATGATATTTTTAGCACTGATTTCTCTTTATTGTTGGGCCTCTTTTCTCAGTAGTTGTTTCGTTTGATTTGAACAAATTGTCCTCTTCATAAATGGTTGAGATCCCCAATGAACCTTTTTAAAATCCTTTTAGGAATAATGCTAATAAATAATCATAAATGATGCAGAAGAGCCGCTTGGTACAATCAGTAGCACTCACTTCTGCTTCTCAAATACATGCTGAAGATATTTGCATGAAGTACCTTAGCGCACAGGTTTTTGTTAAATAGATTGATTTCACCACAGCTCTGTTCTTTGATTTCTTGTCAGGATGAACAAGTATACCATATGCTTTCAAAAATGTAAACATGAGCATTTGCTCTTTGTCAGCCCTGCAAAACAATATAGTTAAGATTTTGTCAGTACTTATAATTAATAGCCCTGTTTTCACAAATGCAAATTTTGTGTTAAAACAAGAAATATTTCCAATTTAAAATGTATATACAAGTCAATCTTGTAAATCAGTGGAGAATTTTTCCCCTTATATATCTGCATAAACAGCTCTATTGAAATAAATCAAACTAAAGGTTGATGTTCAAGTGAGTCTAATGTGCTGAGTGATGTTTATGTATTTCTGATGTATTTCTGATGTATTTCTGGTTTACAAACAAGCTGAAGTATGTTTCTGTACTGGCATCAGCCTGTTTTCATTAAAATATAAAGCCCTTGTACAATAATGCTTGACTGACGCTAGCTAGCACAGTAGGCTTGCACAGGGGAAATTACTATATTGCTCTGTAATATAAACACCAGACTTGATTTTTTTTTTTTTTAAATATAGTCTAATAAATAAATGAGCCCACTCTCTCTTTTGCATTAAAGTACTCCTTAAATACCACAGTGCATTTCACTTGCTGATGTTTGTGGAGACCTCAGATTTGTGCTCTCTTATTGACCCAGGCTGCAGAGTTCTTGAAAGCATTAACAAAAGCATTATTGTTACCACCTGGAACCATTCTGCAGAAACTATTTGTCTTTGGTGGTTTTTTGGAAATACATAGAACATAATTAATATTGGGAGTACTGTTGGGTTATAGCAGTGGTTCCCAAATTATTTTACTGAGGCCTGCTGCTGGGAGCGGAGCATGGGGGCAGGGGAGTTGCCGGCATGCGGTGGGGCTCATCCTTTGTATGCGATGCCGCTGGCATTGTCCCCGCAACCCTTATTTGGGTCGCAACCCAAAGTTGGGAACCGCTGGGTTATAGTATTGTTAACCTTGAGAGCAGGAGTTGTGTCTGTGTACATGTCCTGCTCTCAAAAGTAGTGTCCCATTAACCTTTCTAAGATTTTGCTGGAACTTTATTAAGAAACTATTTGAAGCTTTCTGTTCCTCAAATCTTTACCGTGTAAGGAAGAATTGGGATTGCTTAGTCTAGAGAAGACAGAGTGGGGATTTGTTAACAGCCTTCATATACAAAAAGGGTTGTTATAAAGAGATTAGGGACCAAGAAATAATTGTCTCAAATTGCAACAAGGAAGATTTAAAGTAGATATTAGATTAGTTTATTAGATAGTCAGGATACTTTTCACCCTGAGGGAGCTTCTTTACTGCTTCTGTACAGGAACAGACTACTTTAGAAAGGCTGTGGAAGTTTTGAAGTGTAGGTCAGACAAATATTTGTCGCGGGCGGTTCATATAGAGATGCTGCTGCCTTAAGCAGGGGGTTGGACTAGAGGAACTCCCGAGGTCATTTCCAAGTCCACATTGTCATTTTAAAGCCTTAATATTTCACATTTGGTCCAGGAATGCTCAGGCTCTACTAGTATCCATTTAGGTAAACATTAGGAGGCAATAAATAATAGTAAGCAGTAACCAAGGGGGAAAGGTGCTGGTGTAGAGGTAGTAGTAGCTCAGTGACATTTGAAATGCAGTCTCTGACCCCATAAAAAAAGAATTGTTAGATTCCATAATCCTTCTAGTTCACTGATTTCTGCCATCACATCTATATCCTTTTAAGTTATTTGTTTTAATTTTCAGTCCTGTACCCTCACTCTGGGCTCTGACCTTAAAGTTAACTTTTTTTTTTCCTGACTTGCATGGCATTAGCAAGTCATGTGAGTTTCTGCAGACCCAAATCAGCTCAACCTGTGCAGTATTACTGCCTTCAGCTCATGCCCTTAGCGAGACTTCTATAACAATGTTTTATGTGGTGTCATCTTGCCTCCAAGGAAAGTTATTTACTTGTTTGCCCTCTGCTGGTACTTGCCAGTTAACCAGAGCTTTTTTCCCCCGTCTGAACAACTACAGAACCTAGAGGGCACTGACGCAGATCTGATATTGGCTGTAAATATATGTGCTGTCATCTCCTTTATATGGCGATTGTAAATCTTTTCATCATTAGTAGAAACGGTGTAGATCTAAAGGTCTGATCCTGATCTCATTCATGCCAAGAGGACCTGAGCTGCAATACTGTGAATCTTTTATTTGGTTTACATATCTATGTTAATACTTTTATAGAGAATATTTAAAATAACACCCAAATGGCTGCAGTGATAATCTAGTTTAATGAGCGCTACAGTAGGGAGGGTTGAAGCATTATATAAATATATATGGTGAAATCCACGGACAAAGTCATCTGGACATTCCTATTCCTGTGTGACAGGCTCTGTAAATCAAGCGTTCGTGTAATATATATTCTAAATGCTGCAGTGATACTCTAGGCTTTAAATACACATCCAAAATATCTGGAATTTCTGTGCAGCTCTTTCACTGGATACTCTACAATGGTTATCTCAGTTTCTTTTGGTTGGGAAATATAGTTGGAGTCCTGCTTTAGTGTTACTGCATTTTACTTTCTGAACCAAAACCAGATGTTTCCTTATACTAGTGAAAAACCTTTAAGAAATTATTTTGGTTGACTACATCTGTTCTGCATTGAATATTATTTCTTCTCCTTGGCTTCTGGCAGCTTATCTGGTGCACTTGGGATTTTAAAGCTCATCAGTGATTACAGCGTAGTGCCAGAACATTTTTTTTTTTCTTTATAGCAGGGAGGGTTTACAATCAATTTCTTGAGCGGATATATATATATTCTTTGTTTTCAAAATCCACTTCCAGAATCTCTATAATGCCTAAGATTTGTTGTATATATAAATGGCATCAACATTCATGAGACTGTAGTAACGGAACGATTGCTATTTTTATAAAGTGGTAAGTTCTATCATTCCCTTCTCTTATTCTTGAATATTTGGTATGAGTCAGGGCATGCAATGAGCATCTTGGAACCAAAATGAAGACAGCTAACTTAGTACCAATACACCGAGTACTGGTTTTACTGACACTGTGCATGCCTTAATTCAGTACTTAAAACAGGTATAGGCTTATGGCAACAAAATAAGTCCATTGAAGGTCATCTAAGATACTCATTTAATACTCTATATCAATTAGCAATGTGAATGCCTGAAGTTAGGAAAATGGTACTTTTTACAATTAAGTGCTTTTCATACTTCCAGTGCATCATACACTGTATGTTTTATGACGTTTCTAACAGCTTTAGCCATTTTCCATTCACTGTAGCGTTTTCATTTCCCACAATGCCAAATGTGCTCTTGATTATTAAGAGCCCAGGGTCCCATTTGTCGGCTATTCAGAAGACAGCGGCAAGAGAAATGAAAAAAGAATAATTATACTACTCTGCACTTTTCAGTCATGAATCTCAAAAATCAAAACACCATCAGTGAGAGAAACTCCTAATTATGTTGCTGGCCTGAATACAGGTGGCTTTTTGCAATGATCTTGTCAGAAATCATTAACTAAGATAGGCAGGATGGGTAGCTACCAAGGAACTTCTTGGGTAAGTGTGCTGGTTATTTAGGAAGTCCTGTATTGTCTTGCGTCAGAACCAGAAGCATTGCCCTTTCCTGGAAATGTTCTTTGTGGCAGGACATAAAACCAAGGACCTAAGGCACTGCTTGTCATTAAATCTCTTATGAAACCTTTTATGGGAAGATCAGTGATAAATGTGCTGTCCCGGCCAGATTCCAAGTCAGTTAATTCCATTTTGGCTTCTTTAACTCCTCCTCATGTGGTTTTAAATTAATAAAGTATCCCTTGCTTCTTGAGGTAATGACATTTCTCCCTTGACTCTACTTTCTGCCTAGTGTATCTGGCCCCCCACTTTCAGAGCAGCATTCCTTTTTTAAGTTGGTAAACTGGGCAAGAAGAATGTAAATAGGTTAACTCGGGCAATATCCTAAAGTAGTGATAGCTTGGCATGCAACACGTGGAACAGAACACATTTTTGACTTTCACATCCTCGCCCTAGGAAGAAAAGGAAGAATCAAGTCTGACCACTGAAGAGGACATTTGCTAACAAAATATTGTCAATACCAAATGCAGGCAACATCAGCCATTCTGTCAGATTTCAAACTTGCTTTTTATCCTTAACCACTAATCTGCTCAAAGGATATCCCTTCAAATTGAATATAGATTAGCTTACCACCGTTCATGTTCCTGACAAACACTTTACTACAGTTCTTCTTCTAATGCAGGCCATTTCCTAAAGCAGTGGTCACTAACCAGTGGCTCTCGATCCATCAATAGATCTTGGAGCCTCTTGCAGTAGATCTTGGAGTCTCTTGGAGTTGATCTGAGGCTGGGGTGGGGGGCGGAGTGCCTGTGTGCATGCACGTGTTTGCCCCAGCACAGCAGGTCAGTCCGTGGGGGGGAAAGGGCGGGTATAGATCAGGGCCCCTGTGGAAGGGACCAGCTTCCAAGGGAGGTGGTGCTCACTCCTACCTGGGGGGTCTCCAGAAGGAGACTAGATAATCACCTCGCTGGGGTTGTTTGACCCCAGCATCCTTTCCTGCCATGGCAAGGGGTCAGACTGGATGATCTGCTCAGGTTCCTTCTGACCCTACCAGCTATGAAACTATGAAACAGTGCCGCAGAGGCAGGAGCAGGAGTAAGTTGAGTGGAGAACCAGGCGGGTGGGACTTACCTGTTTGGGAGAGATGCTCCCAAATATTTTTCCCCCCTCTGCCTCGGTTTCCCTACTCCCCTCTGCCTTCCCTCCCCGCAGACTTATCTCCTGGGTTATGAAGGGTACAGGAGGAGGAGGGCAGCAGCAATAGATCTTGGGTTGCTTTTAAATGCCAAAGGTGGTCTCCTACTTAAAAAGGATGGAGACCACTGTCCTAGAGCCTCTGAATCAGCCATTTTCTGTTTCATCCTACTATTGAAATTCTACTAGGCCCCTTCGGGTAACCCTTTGTATGCATGAAAGGCTACAGCCTTCCTTTTTCATTTGCAATACTGATGGCATGTTTGCTATAATGACAGTATTAGCACTGTTTTAAGTCCACATTATTTAGAGATTTGTAAAAGACACTAAGAGAAAGAAGAAAAAAAAAAAAGTAGGTACATAATTTTTCATTCTTTTCCAGCCTGATTATCATTTTTTTTTTGCATCTGCCTGCAGTAGAGGAAGAGCCTGAGGCTCTGCTGAAACATCTTACCCAAAGTTAAGGAGAAATAGTTGATACATGATATTAGGAGAGCTGAATAATCTCTGATTGGAGTGCAGCCTCAGACAGCTGTTTAAGAACAGCGCTGTTCACATCAACAATGCAGCTGCAGCTTATTAGAAGTGCATTGCCCTTTAGAGAAAACAATCCTGTCTCATGAATAATATGGTAGTGAATTTTATTTCACATAAACCTGCATAAGCCCACTGGCTCAAGGCAGTTACATCTTTACCTCTTTTCTGTTTGTTTTTTCTAGTTGTCCCTTATTCTGTCACTGTAAACTTGGTCGGACAAGGACATTCTGTTCTTGCTTCTGTGCACAATACCCAAGACGAGCGAGCCCTGATCTGCTAAATGGAGTCTATAGTCATTTCAACAATCCAAGTAAATAATAGTAATCCTGATTTGAATCAGTTAGGATAGATAGACTTCTTCACGGTAAATGTTGCCAAAATCTGGAATGGGCTTCCAAGGGAGGTGGTGCTCTTCCCTACCTTGGGGGTCTTTAAGAGAAGGCTGGATAGGCATCTGCCTGGGGTTGTTTGACCCCAGCACTTTTTCCTGCCCAGCCAGGGTGTCGGACTTGATCTGTTGAGGTCCCTTCTCACCCTAGCATCTCTGAGTCTATGAAATCGGAGTCGGGCTCATTGTTTCTTAGATACACAAAACCTGGACTTTCTTATCCATTCTGCACTGGGGACCTAGTAACACAAACAGCTCTCATTAGCTCAAATGTGCTAAGTGAATAAGAATTCAAACAGCTCCATAGTATCTGTGCGTTCATTATAAAATTGTCACAAATGCCTACTACACAGCCGAAGTGAAACTGTCTTCTCAAGTGGGAAGAAGAGAAGTGGTAGCTTCCTAGAAGATACGTTACTGAGTTTGTGTGATGTTATTTACTGGGGAAGTACTTTCTTGAAGGGAATAATTTATTCCTTCTTCTTTTCAGTCCACCACATTATTAAACATTTCTCTAAATATACACTGTACTAAAAATTGACACCTAGCAGAATTATCATTGAACTTTGGCTGTGTTTTGTATTTGGTGTGAATACAAGTATGCTTAGGAAAAGAAGCCACTCACTGTATTTTGGGAATAGGTACATGAAGTTCTGCTCATTTTTGGCTCCAAACAGAAGTAAACGTGATATCAATCTTAACAAAAAGGGGAAATGAAAATTCCGAATAAAAAAGTACAAAAACATGTATTATTGCATTATCTTTTTCCTATCAGGAATGATAGAAACATTTTGATCAGCCTCCACTTTCCTCCACTAAGTAGGAAGTAGTTCCTTACTGTGAAGGACTTGTGGAGAGAGGGGAAAAGTGTGGATGGATATATATATATATTTTTTGGTCAGGTCACTTTTTGAAGAAAAATGACTTTTCAGGCATAATTAATTTTTTGGTGCCTGAAAAAAAAATCACATTGGTTAAAATGCTATGGCAAAAAAAAACATTT
>JAGPOW010002173.1:8380923-8401902 GCA_030014935.1 Caiman crocodilus | reverse complement strand
AAAAAAAAAAGAAAGAAAGAGAGTCAAAAATACACTGCAAAAGATCAGAAAGGACAAGAACATGAAAACCCAGAAGCTGCATCCCCATGGTTCAGGATCCAAGGACACAGAACACAGAATCCATGTAAGGAGGCATGCTGTTTTTCTTACCTTGAGCAGAAATGAACAGACCTCCCAGGTTGCTTTAAAAGACACTAAGGTTGATCCAAGAGCTTTCTCAGGTATGGCACCATAAATGCTGCAGAGTATGCTCCAAATTCCTGAAGCTTGATTTTTGACAGTACAAAAACTCTTTCTCCTATTAAGCAGGGCAGATCTCTGACCTGGGAAAATCCTTAATCCAAGTGGTGACAGTTCTGCTCAGCTGCCTGGGCCAGGCTTAAAATAGAATTTCTGAGAGAAAGGGGACTTGACAGATGAACGAACTGCAAGGCTGCTCCTCACCTTGTTGTGCTTGGCAAGCACTTGCTTTATTATGTTTTGAAACACCGGTTTCCCAGCTTCTGTTTCTCCAAGACGGGATGATGCATAGGGTTGGCCCACAGCTGCAAAGAGAAATAGGTTTCTGTTGTGGGCTTCAGGGGTCTTGCTATTCTGGGGAGCCGGTTTAAAACAGGAAATTTGAGGGCTGGATATATTATATTATCCAGGACTCTAGCCAAAGGAGAGACTGAGCAGCACAAAATATAAAGGTTCTGATCGGGTCTGCGTGGGGCTTCACGAAGAAGTGACAAACCGTTTTTTCCAGCCCTGTTCACTGTGAATCACAGTTTGGAGGACGGTATTGGATGCTGTCAGTGAGGGTATTAGCTGCAGACAGGACAAGACATTTACCACTGCTTTCTTCCCCCTGCACTTCATTGTACATGCAAGTACACCAAGGGGGATACCTAACACCCCTCCCACCCCCCAAGCGGGAAGGGAGGGTGCAGGGAGGAGGCTGTGAGATGGTTTAGTTTTTATTGCACAAGCATGGGATGCTTGGATTCAGTTCTTTGTTCCATCACAAACTTTCATATGACTTCAGGCAAGTCTGCATTTTGCATCTCCATGCTTCAGTTTCCCACTGTTAAACACTTCTGTACCTTCCAGAGGTTTACAAGGTTCTTGGCTAATACAGTTATAAGTTCCATGAACAGGTGATCAAGTCATCCACTGACCGGTGGTGGAGCTATACCTCTGATATGAGGCATCTGGAATCTCGCACCTCCTGCTATCTATCACCCAGAATCCTTCTTGGGGGCTTCAGGATGAGGATCATAGAAAGTTAAGGTTGGAAGAGACCTCAGGGGCTCATCTCCCTGCTCAAAGCCAGACCATCCCAAACTAGATCATCTTAGCCGAAGTTTTCTAGCCAGCTTTTGAAAACCTCCAAGGATGGAGCTTCCCCCACCTCTCTGGGTAATATATTCCAGTGTTTTACTACCCTCCTAGTGAGAAAATTCTTCCTAATATCTAACCTAAAGCTCCCTTGCTGCAACTTAAGACTGTTACTTCTTGTTCTGCTGTCTGCCACCACTGAGAACAGTCCAGCTCCATCTTCTTCAGCCTTCAGAAGGCTGTTCTTAAAACCTCTCTCAGTCTGGTGTTCTCTAGATTAAGGAGGTCCAGTTCCCTCAGTCTCTCCTCACAAGTCATGTCCCTGAGCCACCTCACCGTTTTTGTTGCCCTGCATTTGACTGTCCCCAATTTATCCACATCCCTTCCGTAGTGGGAGGCCCAAACTTGAACTCAGTATTCCAGATGTGGCCCCACCACTGCTGAATAGAGGGGAATAATCACTTCCCTTGACCTGCTGGCAACACGCCTACCAGTGCAGACCTGTATACTGTTAGCCTTCTTGGCAACAAAGGCACACTGCTGGGTCATATTCAGCGTATTGTCACTATAATCCCCAGGTCCTTTTCTGCAGAGCTGCTGCCCTGCCAGTCAGCCCCCAGCCTGTACCAGTGCATGGGATTGCTCCATCCTAAGATCAAGACTTTGCACTTGTCCTTGTTGAACCTCGTGAGATTCTTTTTGACCCAGTCTTCCAATTTGTCTAGGTCACTCTGAATCCTAGTCCTACCCTCCATCATATCTACTACTCCCCCAGCTTGGTGTCATCTGCAAACTTGCTGGGGGTGCACTTCATGCCATCTTCCAGGTTGCTGATGAAGACATGGAACAAAATCAGCCCCAGGACCAACCCCTGGGGCACTCCACTTGATACCAGCTGCCAACTAGACATCAAGCCATCCATTACTACTCTCTGAACCTAATGCTTCAGCCAGCTTTCTATCCATTCATCCAGCCCATATTTCTTTAGCTTGCCTGCAAGAATGCTGTGGGAGACTGTATCAAAAGCCTTGCTAAAATCAAGGTATACCTCATCCACAGAGCCAGTCACCTCGTCATAGAATGATAACCCAAAGCACTAGCTTACCACCACTTCCACTATATCTTCTAAGCCTAAAGTGGCTTATAGCATACTGCCAAATCATGTATCTTTACTCCACCACATGCCAATTATGGAGAGACTTTAAATTGCAGTGTAGTATTTCCAGTGTTCCTGCATTTTCATTCTCTCTACTTGAAGAAAAGTTATGATCCTATTAGCAAGATATTTTTTTTTTTGCCTACAAGTTATGGCTCTTTGATAGATGTTTTATGTCTGTACTGGCTGATTAAATATGATAGTAATTAAAATATATTCAATACGGGTATTAGATGATAGCCAAAATGTGCATAGATAACCTGAGTGTGCAAATGAAAACCTGTGGGTTTCACAAGGGTTTATATACTCAGCTCTAGATCCTGAAGCTCAAAAACATTCTTGTCTACCCCGCTAATGAGATTTAGGAGGGTCATGCCTGTAACAGACTGATCTACGCTTTGATGATATATTTGTGATAGATGTGCCATGTGTATTTCTTTGAGCCCACTTCTTTTGGTTTTAATCACAGTGGCTGACACACCCCTGAAATCAGTGCCTATACCCCTGATGAGTACTACAGGACTGATCTGCAGGTGTGGTCCTACCTAGTAATCCAGTGGAAATGTTCCTTACACCATTTGCTTGGAGCTTTTAGATTTATTGACTATGTTTCTATGTTTATGTATCTACAATTTAGATTGACTTCAATTTACTCCTCTACTTCAAGGTTATCATGGAATTGTTGCTGAAGTCTGCTTCCTCACTTTAAGTTTATGAAATTCACATAAATCCAACAGGAACTGGTTTTCCTTGGGAGATGAATAACTGAATACTTGAGCTTCAGATGCCCAGTAGTTTCAATCTATTTTGGGTTTATTCAAAAATATTAAAATGTAAACATTGGAAAAATAATAACAGGCTACACTGTAGGAGCTCTGCTTTTCCCCAGCCCAATGTAAAGCCCTCAAAACATCTGTAGACAGATAAACTCTAAGTCACTGTGCCATTTAACCTTTCATTTACCTCATTGAACAAAACATTTAAGCATGTGCTGCTAATCAAGAACAGCCGCAAACTATTCATACACATGAAGTGCATTTCTCTCTCACTTAAAAGCAATCACTGCTGAAAGATAACTGCAGCATCTCCTTTGTATTTCAATGTGACGGGACACCACCGGACAGGCAATGAAGAGCATGAAGTCCTATTGAAACTACAGAGCAGAGACATGGGGAAGGAGGATGAAATTACCAACCTGGATTTAGGCAGAACACCTCATTTAGCACACTTACTCTTAGGAAGACATGCTTTAATTTTTTTAATTGTTGCAAATGATCCCTGACCTCAGTTACATATCCCCTACAAAAAACAGTCCCTCCACAAAAAGGATGGAGTTCAAGCACTTGTTGCAAAGAGCTGGTAGCACTCAAATCCTCTGAGATATGCCTGCTCCTCTCAGCACTCTGGCCAGCTCTCCAGGACCGGGCTGGATAGCGTTTCATAACCACTTCTCTTTCTGTATGTTTTCCTATCTATGATATCTCATTATCATCACTAGAGTTAAGAACAAAGCTCAGCCAAGGCTCAAACATAGTGGAAAAATGGGAAAAACCATAAAGTTAATGATCCTGAAACTACTATTGGAAGCACTGCTGAAACGGGGTCTGCAATTTCTGCCATATCAATCACCTCTCGCTTGCTAAGTCCATGGTGGCTACCACATTGCTGCTGTTACTGAATACCCAGCACAAGAATGCTTCCCTAAGCACAGTCTGCTGTCAAAGTGGCTTGTTAACCTGAGAGAACAAGTGATATTTATCCCAGTCTCACCCCAATTCTGATCTATACTCATCCAGGAAACTAACTCTATCAGTGTCACTGTCTTTGGAAGAAGTAGTTCATTTTAAATTAATGGAAGTTTGAGTGCTGACAATTTGTTTTGAACATGGTGAGCTGACCAGCATCTTGTATAGTACAAAAGGTTATTGGCAGGGGCAATAAAATATACACAGGTAAGGTATTATGGTTCTTTCTAGAGATTTTGTTTTGCTCTTGGTTTTCATTTAAAAAGCTGCTAGCCCTTATAGTACAAAGATATCTTCTCCTCTCTCTGTCAGTGTCTTGGTCCTATTTACAACTGGACTGAAAAAAAAAAAAAAAAGGAAAGAAATGTCTACAGGTACTAGCGGGTTAACTAGAATTTGTGCATGCTCTTATAATTAGAATATAATTGATAGATTTTTGCAATGTAGGTTTTAAATGACATCTTATTTAAAACAGCATAAAATCACATTTTTATCTGAAAAAGGCACCTTTTTTTCCTTAGCTGACCTCACTGTGGTGGGATTCAAACCTGTAAACATGTTATGCTAATTTTTTACAGCACAAACAGAAAGACAAGGTCCCAGTATATCCAGCTTGTGAGCTTTTGAATATTGAGATTAGATGTGTCGAGATGATAGCATAGTATTATTTATGCATAAATCCATCTTGTATACCAAATATCCCTTTTTGCATTCCTCTGAAACAGGCATGCCTACCCAATCAATCTGTAAATAAATCCTTTCTGTAGATTATACAAGCTTGGGGGGGACTTAAACTCCTTTCTAGGTTTTGCTCAAGATTTCTAAATGTTTGCATTGGTTATAGCATTTTTGTTTTGATGTTTCAAGGGTGCAATTCCCCGTGTAGTTCTACGTGTGTCAGAATTTGATGAGAACTGCACTAGTACAACTCTACTGGTTGATATCCATCCTACAACTTTAATGTTACCAAACATGAGGTTGAGTGTATGCAAATATTTGGCTACAAGCTTCACTCTCTTTCACTTCCCAGCTTCACTGGGATTTAATTTCTAATAGCTTGCTTGGTCATACTTCTCTTACCCTAGCAAGAACTATGCAATCTTATTGTATATTAATTCATTCAAAAGATTATGGAGTTCTAGGCCCTAAACTTTCATTGCCCTGCATGTTATGTAGTCACTTACATCAGTACAAGGCATAATGCCTTACCCATTTGACCCAGTTAATGCTTTATATTTACTTTGTACTGGTGGAATTAACTATAAGAAGTCTGAGGGCTATGAAGAATATGATAGTATCCTCCTACTCTGAGAAACCAAAGTGGGTAAAGCCATAGATTTTATTGCTAAAGATTTTTTTTTCCAATGAGAAAAAGCAGTTTGGAGTTTGCAAAACTTGCAAAATATTCATTACTTTTTCTCTGTGTCCAAATGCAGTGCTGAGGTATGCGCAGAGCAAGATTTTAAAGAAACTTGACCATTACAAAGTGTCTCTGTAGAACTGGCCTTGTGAAGTTTCATATCAGGTGCCTTATACTCACAGTCTCTTCCAGATCAACTGTGCTCATTTTACAAATAAATCAACGTTTTTTCCTACCTGACAACTGCACATGCTTGATCTGGAGCCTGCGAATCATGCCGGTTCTTTATCATTGACACTACAGATGTTTCTTCAGGCTAAATCATGTCATCATTAGCTTAGCACCTGTATTATGCCATTAATTCCTTTAGGGGTGCTTGGATGTGAGTGATTGACCATCAGTGACAGACTGAGCATATCCAGTGCCAGACAAGGCCTGTCATATTTAAGACATTTAATTGAGTTGGGTGAGATGGGCTGACCTGGACTGACTTGTTAAGATAGGGAAGGAAAGGTAATGTTTGGTATCATGTCGGGCAGTTGTAGGCTTACCTAAGACACATCTGCCTGACATGATTATGAATGTGACCTGACTTTTGACCTAACGAGTCTGACAACTCAACAGTTAAGAAATTCTAGTCATAACTAAATGATTTTTTTTAGGAAAGAAAAACCCTGCATGTGTTCACGCTGCATGTGTGTCAGTGTGTGCCCATATGTATAAAAGACCACCAGTCTTCCTCAGATGGGGAATACCTCCTCTCTCCAAAAGGAGTACTACTACTATACTGGAAAGAAAGTTTGAGTAGTAGTGACTATGAGGGAAGAGAATGCCTTTAAAATCTGCTTACAGAAATGAAGACTGAATGGCAAAAAGGGGCTAGAGACCTTGGAGCAGATCCTCAGCTGGTGTAAATCATTGCAGATTCATTGTCTTCCCTGGGGCTACCCTGATTTATGCTAGGAGGCAAAGTTTAGAAATAGTTTCTATTTAGGGAAAAAATTGACTAACTATGAAACGTTCCACTCCCTGCCATGATGAGAACCCCCAGGCAGTATTTTATTTTATTTAATTTTATTTTATTTGGGGGGGATACTGTTTACATAGAAATAAACAAATAAATCATATTTCTTACAGCCTCATTGAGCTGTCAAAGTGGTCCATAATATTGTGCCAACATACTAGACAACATCCTTCTTTGTTTCCTATTCATTGTTTTTATTGCCTGCTGACTTGATGTTAATGTATTAAGACAATTCAGGGTTACTCATTAGAGGCGTTTGCTTTGCACCAGCCAAAATGTAACCGTCTTTGGAACCTAGATGCGAGGAGTGACTCTGGGGGAAAATATGGCAGGTTGCCTGGTGCCCAGACTGCAGTTAAGTCTTATTTAAAACGATTGAGGGGAAGACTTTATTCATATAAATGGCTGAAATACAGTGCTTAGGGTGGCAAGGCATCATGAAAATTAGGAAATATATTTGGCCATTATTAGGATGCTGCATTTAGCACATTATTATTTTGGTCTCTTTGTAAGCAAGGTACATATTATTTCGTATTCCTTGACATTTTCATTATTTGATTCTGGTAGCAGGTATAAATATTACCCCAGAATATAAAAGATTTACCTTTTGTGTTTTAAGAACTAGTATTTCTGTTTATATGAGGGGATAATGGTGCACTATTTCTTTCTAATCAAGTCACTACTGTCTAGGAAGTCCAAACAATGAAGAATTTGGGTTGATTCTAAACAGGCAGTAATTACTTCTCTGTAGGTGTTGAACTTCAGATGTGTCTGTCAGGAATAGTACTGGAAGAGACCCTGGATTATTGAGGAGATTGTTCCAAAGTTATAACTTCAAGAGGGATCGAGCACTATGTCACGAGCTTTAAGACTTCGGAGGAGCCATTGTGAACATCCATGCTAGTCTCAAGCACAAAATTGCTTCTTAGTGACTCGTTCCAAGGTGGTTTTCTGCCCCTCTTATCCTTTGGCTTTAATACAAATGGAGAAGTCTGACAGTGCACTCAGCACTGATATTCAGTGAGAGATGCACAGGTACTTGGCATGGGGTGGCACAGTGTGGAAGTTGCACATGGAGAGATGCCACCCTGCCAGGGGTTGCCCCTGGCCTTCAGTAGGGGGCTGAAAGTGGAATAGGAGATAGGTAATCAAGGAGCTCTTGGGGAGAATGGAGAGAAATGCATTCCTTGGTATATCTACAATGACCCAAGATGATAGATGGAACACAGTGCGCAATTCCTGAGGACAAACGTATATCTAGTCATGCTCATTTGGGCATTTCTTACTTTACTTAATGTATTTATTGCTAAATAGGCATTTTATTGTCAGCTGATATAGTCAGGAGGATTTTTTTCCAGCATGAGTTTATCAAGGTCTCTTCTCATGCAGTAACATTGACAAGTCAAAACATAAAAGGGGAAAAAAAACCTGAGTCCTCCACTAAATTACCTTAATTTTGTAAAACTGATTTATGCCAGTACATTTAGGAAGCTTATCCAGCTCTTAAGTTTTTGGGCAGCTCTCTTGCTAATTTCAAACTTCCCGTTGAAATCAGGGGAGCAGTGCCTGCTTATACCCAGTGAGGATTTGGCCCTTAAGTCCATTTGCTATCAAATTTTGGTTTGGATGATTATTGGGGGGAGGGGGGTTGACTTCAGTATATTAAGCTTCCTTGCTTATAAATGTATCAGCGTCTTTCTCTTAGCATTTTGAGCTGAACACAATGATCCATATTTATGGTTCCTGCTACATCATTGGAGCAGCTTCTGTGTAAATTGCATCGAGAGTACAATAAAGCAGGACCTGGGCTTGCACTCAGCACCAAAGGTCCACCTACTACCAGCTCCCGACCTGATTTATGTTAACTGATAATATTAATCAAGCCAGAGTGCTCTCCTGACTAATTGGAATTTTGATACATTTTTATAAGCCTCCTTGACTATTTCGATTCATCAAAAATATGAACCACCTTCTTCACCTCTGATCGGCTTACCCGACCTCTGTCCTTTTATTTGGATTCTTGAGCTCACTATATCATAGCTAAGCTGGAATTGTTAAATGAACTGATGTCAAGAATAAATGTTGATAGGAAGTGTTAATTTACAACCTAAATTGAGGCTTTTTGTAGTGTGTCACTTCTGCTTATAAAGGTTCACTTGCACTATATAAGGTTAAAATAAATATGACAGGTGGACTGTTACGAATTGAAAAACTAAGTGCAAATCTGTTTAACTGAAGACCCATAAATATGTATCCCGGGTGGTATGCGGCTGGTACCCTCTCTTCAATTGAAGGGATGTCAGCGGGTGTATGTGTGCTGTGGGAGCGTGGTGGCCTAGCTGCGGGTCAGCTCACCTCCTTTCCCTACAGAGCAGAGTCCAGGGATATCCAGGGATTCTTAGCTATTTACAGGTTTAATTATATAACATTATATAAAACGTATCAACACTTATTTATACATACCCACACACACGTGCGCGCACACGTACGTACATATGCTATTTGCAAATATAGGTTTACAAAGACAATAACTCCTGTCAACCCTGAACTCAGGCACAGGCCTCAATACTCTGTGGCCTTCCCATTAGTATGCAGCCTCTGCCCTCAACAGGGCCCTCCAGGCAGCAAGCATGGGGACACTCAGTGATAAAACAAGTTAGACAGCAAATCAACAAAGGAAAATCTGGCATTGATGGAACAATAACAGAACATGCACCGTGATATTACATCAAATAGGATACCAAGACACAATGATAACCAATACAATAAATTCAGGTATAGAGTCGGGGTTGTGCTAGCACACCTTGCTAGTTGGCTAAGTAAAGCAGCTTACAATCCTCTCCTAGTGCAACGTTAAAGACACAAGTTTACAAAAGCCCAGCAACGTGAGGAATCAAAACGCAACACTGGCACACCAGCTGTGCCCAAGGAAGAAGAAATGGTGTCATAGCGAAGGAGCCTGCTCCCTGAAAAGGACACCATCACTCTCCCCTAGCCATGACCTCACAGAAATGGAAGCCACCCTTAACAAACCGGGGGGGGTGGGGGGGCTAGGTTCTCTCTATTCCCAAAGGGAAGTTGTTCCCTTTCCTCGTCAGGGACTTCCCTTTGATGACCCAAATGGGGTAGAGCCCTTCCTCCCCTGTGGAGACCTTGGCCTCTGCCCCTGTGTGGGAGGCCTGATCCCCTTACCCAGGCACTCGTGGCTCCTTAACCTTCCAGTGGGTCTTGGCTCATCTTTCTCTCTCCTCTGGGTGGGGCCAGTTGAAGCTCCAGGCTTTTTGGGGACTGCAGCTTCATCCAGTTGCTGCTCATGGTGGAAAGGCCTGAGCTGCCTCGTGCAGCTACCAGGGCTTGGCCACTCCCCTGGAAGCTCCATGCATGCTCCAGTATCCCGGGGTCTCTGCAGGTTTGTGCAGCCACGGGATTTTCTTTGGCTTTCTCCAAGCCCTGTGCACCAATACACGTACTGTGGGATCACCAGCAGTCACAAGGTCAGGGACCTGCACTGCCTTGCGCAGGTGTGGAGCCCCTTCAGCTCTTCCTTGGCTCTGTCCGCCATCCCATGCACCGAGGGCTTCCTCCTTATTCAGGACTGAGGACCTGCATTGCCTCATGAAGCCACAGAGTCCCTTCAGCTCTCCTAGCCCTGTGCACCGAAACATGCACCAAGGGCTCCTGCCTCATGCAGGGTTGGGGACGTGCGCTGCCTCGTGCAGCCACTGAGGTCCTGTCCACTCCCTGATCCTCCATGTACCACTCTGTGCACCAACACTGCAGATCCCTCCATGGTGGGGCTGGGATGCAGCTGCTTGCTCTTCCCACTCCATGGAAGTGTCTTCTGGGCACTTCTGGGGCAACTGTTTCACCCTGCTATTCTCTACCAGCTCTTCTGCAGCCCTATTCATTGTCCCTTGTTGAAGCCACTCATGTGTTGGGCATGTGGGCATATCTGGGGGTGGAAGCTCCACCCCCAGTTTGGAAATAGACCAATGAGAAGGCCTGAGGAGTTAGTTCCCTGTCAGGTCCTCTTCCTTACCTCACCCGTAGTTCAGGGTGGGGCAAGCCTTCCTCTTGCCTTCTGATTGGTGGGGGAGGGAAATGCCCCCACCAATCGGCTTGAGCCGTCCAACTCAAACCATCAAGCTGGACTGCCATTGGCCAGCCTGCCACAAATAGCCCAGTAGTTCAGTTAGGTATGAATATAGCTTGGAAATCCTTAGAGGTGAAGCAAGCACAAGATTAGTTTATGTTGAAGTAAGTCTAAGATTTGGGGTTTTTTGTTTTGTTTTGTTTTTAAACCTTGGAACACGGTTGGTTTGCTGACAAAATTCAGACGGGCACAAGAATATCTCCAAATTTAATACTATAATAATTTTTAGAACCATAGAAAAAACAGCTGGAGAAAATCTCAGGAAATCTGTGCTCTGGCCCATTCCTTGAGGGAGGATCAACCCTGCTTAAACCATTCCATCAGCGTGTTTCTGTCCTGTGCAGTTAAAAATGTCCACGGGTGGCATTTCCAAAGCTTCCCTGGATGATCTATTCCAATGTTTAACCCCCTTTGTAGTGAGAAAATTCTTTCTAATATCTGAACTAAATTTCCCCCGCTGCAGTTTAAGACCTTTTGCAGTATCGTTTGACCAAAAGCTGCATTTTATTTCCTGCTACTGTTTCATGGAGTGCAGGATTGAACTAGTGTAAGAATAGTCTGAATAAAAGTGTGTTCTTTGTTTCCTTGTTAGTGATTCAACCTCTTCATATTGGCCAGGACTTCATGTGATCTTTAACCTTGTCCCATATCTGAATATATTTTCATAAGTAGTGTCCTTGAAAGTGCAATTTAATTATTGTTTTATTATTGCGGGAAACCAGATGTGTTTTGCATCATAAGTATCACACAGGCTAGCTCTTGCCAAACGACTATTATATGCATTAAGGTGAGGAAATGGCAGCTGAAAACACTCTGTATATTAGAGGATAGCGTATATGTATGCTTGCCTCAGAAAGTATTGGGCCAGCATATCTACTTCCATCATACATTCTGTTTTGTGAAGGTAATTAGCTCTTTTCTGAGTGTATGGTACATACTATAGAAGTTTGTCTGATAAACTAGTGTGTAAAAAGTTTGGATGCTGTTATCTTAATTAGGGCCTAGATGTCATCGCTAAATAGTTTGTGATGTTCTCATTTGTTTGAAGAAATACTATACAGTGAGTTAGTAAAAATATATAAGAGCTAAGACAGGACTAGCATTCAAAAGGATTATAAAACGATAAATTGCCTTGTGTTGTTGTTATCCTCTTGCAGAAAGCCTGATGTATAAGCTGGCTGATGAGCATCTCTTGCCAATCTCCCTGCCAATATCAATGACATCTATCTCTACATATATTAACTGAAGTATTCTATATGTCCCTGCTTTTTATCATCTCTAAATTGTGGCAGGCTTCAAGGAGAAAAGCAATGTATGGAGTAAGCTTCAAATTAGTATTAACTTCTTACACTTTAACACAATAAGAAATCTACCACCAAGAGCAAATTATCAAAATCACCCATCCCTGACTTTGATGGATGTTCCCCTCACAAATTCACCACATAGTGTTTTATGAACTAGATTGTTTGCCTAAGTCATCAGCATACAATTGATTAAAGAAGAAAAATGAGTGTGTAATCACTTCTACAAATCATGCTTACTACAAAAAAAGAAAGTTTTTTAGAACAGTCCATTAAAACCTGATTAGATTAAAATAAGTATTAGAGTCCTGATGAACACTCATTTCATTTTTGTATGAAACTCTGTGGAGTAAAATAGCATTACCTGAGTCATTACATCAAAGAAGATGGGGGTCTCACCTAGTTTAACATTTCAGAAGGGGGTTTTAAAAGTAAAAAGGTCAATCAAAAGTCAATGACAGTTAGGTGCCAAAGTCTCTGGAGCACTTTGGGAAATCCTACTGATAAAAGCAAACAAAATATATGGGGAAAAAGCATCTTGTCTTTCTCACTGCCCCATTCAGTTCTTAAATCACCACAATGTAATTTGTATCGTACTGTCTCCTGATAGCATGGTAACAGACATAACGCTTGTATTTTACATGCGTTTGTTTCTCCTCCCAGCTGAAATTCACGTGGATATACATGATGGATAGGATTTTTGGAGGCCTCGACCTAACACCGTATTCTTTAAAGACAATAGGCACTTTTCCTCTGAGTCTACTTAGAACAGAATTAGGCCACGATTGAGTGCTTTTGAAAATCCTTCTTGATATGTGCTGTGCTTCTATTTGGAAAGCAAATCAAAGCCCTATCCTTTGAACTGAAGGTGATTTTTGTGCGAGTTGCTAGTTCCTGTGGGAGTGAGTTCTGTAGTCTTGAATCAATCCCTAAGAAAGCACTCTTTCCTGCAAAAATAAGTTTTGCCCTTGTACTGGTAATTCCATTTTGCCAAAGGAGCACAGTCCATTTTACATACCGGGCATCACTGAAATTAATTGAATACGTGGAAATAAGGTGAGCAGGATTTGGTCCACCACTGAAATAGAACAACCTAATATATACGTAAATGGAAACTTCAGCTGCTAGAATCCAAAATAAAGTGGGACAGAGATGCAGTCAAAGCAGGCAAAGTATTCCTTATGTGTGTGTGCAGGAAGGTGCCTTAATGACAAACATTAATATCTAATTATGGAGAGTCCACAGACCAAGCAGCATTTTCATTTTGGGGGAAAATGAAAATTAGGATCACTTACCATGACCAACTTATTTCCAGTTGTGTTCTGACCAGAAATGCCGCAATATTTATAAACTTTTCTCACCATGTTGTATCAGTCTCTCCCATTCTAGTTGTAATAGTTTCCAGTAACAAATAAATTGGTAGGCAGAGGAATCATTATCTAATAATTAATGATTCATATTTAATTAATTATTTAGTAGTTAATTAAAACCTCTTGCACCCCAATGCAGCACAGCACATGAATATTAGGGGTGTGTGAAACGGGCCATATTCGATTTGGATTTGTCCTGAATCAGGGACAGTGATTCGATTAATTGATTCAGTTCACTGTCCCCAATTCGATTTGGCTGAATCTGAATCTGAAGATTCGTTGCTGATTCAGAGAATCAGCAATTCAGCTCTAGACATGGCTTTAAATGTTTTTTCTACATACCTCGAGCTATTAGGCATGGCTTGTGAACACTGCAATGCTGGGGTTCATGGAGCATCCCACAGGAGCACAGGGGACCCTCCCATGTGCTTGGTGGTGGACCCAGAAGTGGACCGGAAGTACTTCCAGTCCACTTCTGGGTCTTCCAGGGAGCACGCTGAGGTGCCCTCCCCACACCCCCAGCTCAGCGATCAGCCACAGAGGGATCCCAGGTGCCTCCCCAGACCCAGGAGGCACCAGTCACTCAGGCAGGGAGACACAGGGGCAGGGCCCAGCACACTCCCCGGCGGACCCAGAAGTGGAGTGGAAGTGCGCTGTCAAGTACGCTGTGGACCTCCCACGCTGCTGTGGGATGCTCTGTCTGCCTCAGCATCGCAGTGTACACAAGCTGCCTGATACCACAAGGTATGTGGGGAAAAAACATTTAAATGGATTCGAAGGGTTCCCATTCAATTCAGAGAGATTAAAGTGTCTTCTGATTCAATTCAGCTATGGAGATACAGCCACTGAATTGGACTGAATCTCTGTCAGATTCAACCAGGGACCAAAGCTTTGCATAGCCCTAATGAATGTATTCTTAATAGGTGCTTAGCTGTATAAACATGTTATTTCCATTGTTCCAAATGCCAAGCACATAATTAAGGGGTTTGATGCATTGGTTACTACTCATGTGCATGTAGTTAAGCATGTGCTTACCCTTTTTTCATGGATCAGTACCAATGCATTCAGTAGCTCCCTTGTTTAAGGCTTTGTCTCGTCCCTGAAAATGAAAGAGTTAATGTGAAGAGTCTACGTAAAGGAAATAGCTATATAGAGTATTGCATCTTTATTAAATGATGGCAAATTATCACTGGAACTATTTGTTAAAATTCATTTTCTAATAGTCTCTATTAATAGAAGAGAAATACTGGACTGCAGTGTTTGATTCAGTTTTGCAAAATAGCTACCTGTTATCCCTAATAAAGAATCCAGGCATATGACGTGCACCATGTAAAAGACAGACTTATTAATGCCCCTGTGCTATAGATTGACATGACATATCATTAAGGCTCAGACATAGTCATTACGTAGTGCCGCAGTTCTTTGTATTATTAATGCTTTCAGTGGAATGAGGACATAAGAGACGCACCAGCACTCTGTGCATTTCTAAGCACCCTGATTGATTTAAAAAGAGATGCCTATGTCCAAAGCCACAGACTATATAATTGGTCTTTTGAAGTGATCCCTTTTTTCCCTGTGAGGGTTTGATACAGTTGCACGGGGCGCTCATAAAACAAACAGGAGTTTGATGAGAGGACAGAACCCTTAAATGAGTACATTACACACAGCATAATATTAAAGTGTTTTTTAACTGTGTTTTATAAACCTTATTTAGGTAGTTTGTAAATAGCCTGTGTTGGTCCTATGCTTAGGGATAAATTTCACCAAGAAGGGGCAAGTTTAACTCGGAGACATATTTTAATATTGAACAATTTTTGTAACCCACCAAATTATATTCAGTAATCGGTTGCAAAATTCTGTATATCTATATAACAGATACATTGGAATATTTGACTTATTGAACTTTTTCATAATGCAACAAAGGTTGTGTACATAATATTGATTGCCTGTTCCTTTTCAATATTTCATTTCATTGCCTTTTGCTGACAAAGTTGACTATTATGCCAGACTTTTAACTCTAATCCTTGCCTCAAATCTTTCATGAAAGTTTTACATGTATTCCTTCTACAACTCCCTTTGATAATAGAAGTCTTATGAATGGAAGGCAAGAGTAAAATAAGGGGTATGTATAGAATAGAAAGAGAACGGTACCCTAAGTGAGCATGAGGGAACTGAAATCTATTAGCTGAGTATTTTGTGCATTTTACACGGTTGAAAAAGTGATTTGAGTTTTGTTGATTTGTTTTTAACTTTGCACATAAGTAGCCCCTTTCTTCACAAGTCCACTGACAATTAAGCTAAATTCTTATACGTGGTGGTGTTCATTCTCATGTAAAAGCACTTAAAAGAGCAAATTCTCAGTTGAAAATTGGCATGGTATATTGAAGTCAGTAGATTTATGCTGATTTTTAACCAACTGAGACTCTGGCTCACAATATACAATTATATGTATGGTCTTTTTCTATCTAGTGGCCACATGCGTGTGCACACACACACAGTGTACATTTCCTTTTCCCTGAAAGGCATTTATTTGCATTATAAGTTATGGAGTTGTCATTTTAATTGAAAGTACAAATAATGACCAAAGCCAATCTTTCAGTACTATGACTTAAGGAAAGTAAGAACAAGAATGTTAACCCTCCTGTGTATGCAGAATGGGAGAGTAGAAATTTTGCAGCTGGTTTGTCATATCACGGTGGTCCCTCCTGCCCAATTCCACAAAACCGGGTCACTGAAAAAGTGGAAATGGAGCTACTGGAGAGCACTCATTTGCATTATGACCCTCTTCATGGATTCATTGAACCATAGGGTGGAAGGGACTTCACAAATCATCTACTCCAATGCCCTAAACAGATGTAGGATGTGCTATTCTTAAACCATAAGATAGATGTGACTTTAGTTCAAACTATAGTTGCTGTAGCCATGACGCAGAGTGCCCGTGCTACACAATCATGGCTGCTGACCGCAAAGCATGTTCTCCACTTAAAGGTTTGCCTGCCAAGTTACACAAACTCACAATTTGAATCCTGTTCTGCCTGCTGAAGCCAAATGCACTCTTCATTGTGCTGAAGACTATCAGGATTGTGAAATGGTTCTGGTAGTCTCTATAGATTTCCAGTCTCTGGAGCTTTGAAAAGCAGCCCTTGAGGACAATGAACAGCATCATGCGAATCTCAGATTTCCCTTGGACTCCTGTCCTCTTTTCATCTTTATTGAAGATAAAAACTACAGAACTACAGTTCTGCTTGGATTTACAAAGGGACCTGAATTGATTTTGAGATCTGACTCCCTCTGACCTTTGTCTTTATCTGTTTTGGTTAAAACTAATCATTACATCAATAGTACTCAAATGGCTTACATTGCTGTCAGTTTTTTACTGGTTAAAGACATCTTTAGAAATGTTATCAACTGTGATTCCAAAAGCTCAGCAGGTAGTAAACATTCTCTTTAGTATAACATATTGAAGAAAATTTGTATGCAAGTCGATTAGCAAAGCTTGTAAACACTTGACTAAACTATGTAGCTCAATTAGCAAAGAATAATGGACCAATAAGTAAAGAGCATGCAATTTTATCAACTCTTTGCAGCTCAGTAAAGTCTGCAACATAATCAGGAAAGCATAAAGAGTGATTGTCAATGTATGTAACTGCATATTTGCTTATTGCCTTTGACTAAATCATGAAGGTGTGCCAGAAAAATCAGAAAAATGATTAATGACATCAACAAGATATACAGATCTATCAGATGCACATATGTATTAATTAGCAACATGCAGCACTTGGTTAACTAAGTATATAAAAACAAGGCATCTGAAAGATGCTATCAAATTATTGAAATAGCAGACTGGATCACTAGCATACAGCACACAAACAACCCCTTCCATTGAACTATGCACAGCTTCATTTTTAAATTATATAAATATCAACTGGTAGCATCAGCTCCATAATTAGCATGTAAAATAGTTATTGTCTGAGGAGCTTTTCTCTTGGATCCAGAACAAGTAGTTTTGAAAATTGAACTTAAGATGAAGTTTTGGACTCAAGAGCAGTAAGAACTTGGTATCTTCTCTAATGAGGTTTTATTGTAAAATGCCATCATTTGTCTAAAAATGTGGGATCCACTGAATTTTGTAAGGCTGTTTGTTAATCTGATAAAAAAAATAAACAGATCATTTCTAGTCTTGACCCAAGTCATCAGAAAGGCAGCTTTCTGGGATTTGGATCATAGTCTCTTGTATACCACCTTTTAAATGTAAAATCAGCATAAGGCAGTGTTCTGCAGTTCTCTGGTGCAGTAGCGTCTGCTCTATATTTAGGAAAATACCCAGCTCCAGTAAATTGCAACTTCATGGAAGAGGAGTCACAATGGCATGAATGCAGGTTCTTAGGAGATGTATACCTCCTAGACTCTCTAGAAGTGCACAGATTAATGAAAATAGGAGTAGCATTAAAAGGTGAATTTCTACATAGCATCCATAGGCAGTAACTTGAAGGAAAAAAAAAGCCCAAGACCTTTCAAAGACCCACAGTTCAGATTGGAATAAGACTGCCTTTAAGAAGTCTCTGTCTCTGTCTGTCTCGTCTGTCTCTCTCACTCACACTCTCTTTCTTTCTTTCTTTCTTTCTTTCTTTCTTTCTTTCTTTCTTTCTTTCTTTCTTTCTTTCTTTCTTTCTTTCTTTCTCTCTCTCGTGTGTGCATTTATATTTATATATAAATAGTGCATGCTTGTGTCATAAGAGCCCTATTAGATCACTGAGTCCAACCCCCTTCTCTGGGCAGGAAAGAGCGCTAGGGTCAAGTGACCAGTCAGGTGCTTTTCTAATCTCCTCTTGAACACCTCCAAGGTAGAGGAAAACACCACCTCCCTTGGAAGCCCATTGCATAGTTGGGCAATCCTCACCATAAAGAATTTCTTCCTGATGTCCAATCTAAATCTATTCTCCTTCAGTTCATGGCCATTGTTTCTAGTAACCCCAAAGGGTGCCCTAGTAAACAGAGTATCCCCTATTTCTTGCTCACCCCCTCACCCCCCGATGATTTTGTAGACAGCTACAAGATCAGCTTTCTTGTAGAAAGAGATTCAAGTTCCTCAGTCTGCCTTCTCAGGATCTTACCTGCAGGCCCTCAACTGCACGAGTAGCCCTCCTCTGAACCCATTGCAGGTTATCCACATCCCTCTTGAAGCGTGATGCCCAAAACTGGACGCAGTACTCCTGCTGCAGCCTCACCAAAGCTGCATTCTGTGATATGACTCGCTGGGTTTTGTTGGTGCTGCATGGGGAGATTTCCAGAGCAGACATTCTGTAAGTATTGGAATTTTGTGGTCAATGGCAAGAGTTTAGGAGGGGTAGAGTGAGATTAAAAAGAATATTAAAAAAGCTGAAATCTTGTGCTCTTTGAAGAGTTGTCTTTGTGTCTTTGAAGTTTACAGGGGTCTTAATGCCAAGCGATGTCTTTTTACACAAAACTAAACTCTAATGTGACTATAGATCTAGTGGCACTGTTAAAGTCAAAGGCTTTTATCTAGTATGGTATCTTTTCATATTTGATTTTTTTTTTTTTTTTAAAACATCTTCTTTAAAAAAGCACAAACTGAAATCCATGTGTTGTTTTGTTTATCATCGATTGGCTTTCTGGGGACACACAAAGCCTTTTACATTGATCTAACTGCTCAACAAAGTGATTCTGCGTACGGACATTGATATTGTATCTTGCCAGCTGTTCATCCAAGCAGGGTTAAGTTAAAAGCTCACACTCAAAATTCAATATATTTTCATTCACCTGGACATTTTGATCCCAATGGTTTTTTTTTCTAAAACATCACTTTTCAGGTTATAGGAAAAAATGGTATTTAGTCATGGCAAGTATAATAAAGTCACAATGAAAGCTTTTGGTTCATTTTTAAAATGGAAAATATATTATAAATATATAATTCTGGCCTACCACCAGAAGGATCAGCTTAAATATATAATTTTTAAAATCTTACAGGGATGTAGACTGTAGCTGTGTTGGTCCAAGGACATAGGCAGACAAGGTTCTTTGGGTGAATCTGATATCTTTTATTAGCCCAACTTAAATAGTTGGAAAACAATGATTAAGCAAGATTTCGGGTTCAAAAGGAAAGGAAATTTCAGCAGTCGGTGTGTGCTCTTCCTGGATGGAATGAAAAGTAAAGAAGCCAGGGGTTGGACTGGTATGGGGACCTGACTCATGGTTTTTTAATTCTCAGCTTTGTTTTGTTGGATGAGAAACCTCAATAGTTAAAATATTGTTGAATCACAGCATGTCTAAAATGAGTGTATAGCTTGAGTGTGCAAATAATACCTATCTCAGTATTTCTGTATGTGGGTGATCTGTTATGCACCCAGCTGACCACCAGCAGATGCTGGTACATGGGCTGCATGTGCAAGTACAGTAATGATGTTAGGCAAATTAAGCGCCGTTCTATACACTCATTTCTATGACAGCAGTTACACTGTGCTACTTTTCAATCAAGCCTTTGTACTTTCTTCGGTCTAGCGTGCTAATTTTCTTGATGTTATCAGGAGTCTGATGTTAACGAGGTTTTTTCCTAAAGCCTCAGTTGGTAGAGTCAAGGAAACCCTTGAACAGCAGGTTTCAGATGTTTAAAACATTCTAGTCCTCGTGGTTGCAGAGAAAGAGTGCAAGCGTGGCCTTAAGCGTACCTTAAAACATGAGATGAATAAAGAGCCTCATATAAGTCTTTACTATGTCATTCCTTTCTTTCTTAGCGTGCCTCATGATGTTTTAACACTCAAGATTCATAATGCTGGTTTGAATATTTCTAAATTGTTCTGAGCATCTAAGTCTAGATGCCTGGGAGTTTTGGATTCCTGCATGTGAATGATCTTCTCAGTCCATGCTGATGACACTGCCTTGAAACAGGATGGCTAAGAGAAGCAGGCAGAAATCAAAACAAATCCCCAAGAATAATTTACCAAAGTCATCCTGGGGGGAGTGACTACATTGAAGTCAATAGAATAGAAAGAACCTAGCCCAGAGTGTTTATTTTCATTCAAGACTGATGATCTTTCTTGGTTATGACTGAACTAAATATGACTGCAAATAACATGGCACAGTATTGATTGCCAAACACAGCCTGCATTCAGTGCTGTGTTCCAGGTGGGCAGGAATTCATTATTTCATATATCACTCGGAACGTGCTGCAGTGGTTGTATAAATTCAGGCGGCTTTACAAAAGTAAGATGCAAACATTTTTTTTCATCTTTAAAGCGTTCTGAAATGCCCTATAATGGCTAGCACAAGCATTGTTCAATAGGACAGCAATGTGCAGCTACTGATTAATTATAGTTTATATTGCCATAGCATATACCATATTTGCCATAGCAAATTACGTCAGGTGCTGTATGCACAGAAAAGCCGAAGTTGGTTCCCTGAGAAGCTAAGAATCAGTTTGATTTACCTATCGTGACAGAGTTGGCCCTTAAAATGGACAGCGCTTTCAAAGTTTCTTTTATATATACACACACTCTATACTATGTATATACTATTGTATATCTGTTTTTTCT
>JAGPOW010002173.1:8335427-8380823 GCA_030014935.1 Caiman crocodilus | reverse complement strand
TGTGTGTGTGTGTGTGTGTGTGTGTACACACACATTAGTAAATTGCACATAATGAATGCCAGGGGGTGGGAGGAAGAGATGGAGTGCCGCCAACCCAGTGCCCCATGGTGCTGCCACTCCTCCTCCGGCCCCATGTACCCCCCCCCACTCCCTCCATCCCCCACTGACACCCGGTGGCAGGCAACATCCTCCCCTCCCCCCCTCCTCTCCATCCCCACCATCTCCCCCTCTCTGCTGGCTGTTGTCAGGGCTAGGCAGCGGTGGTAGCAGCAGAGGGGGTGGGGGCGCGGTGACGGCAGGGGGGCACTGCCACCAGAACTCCCCCATTCCCCTTCCCCTTCCCGATCCCCTCCTCCCTCCCCTCTTCCCTGCTGCATTCCCCTCCCTACGGCTGTTGTTGGGGGGAGGTGGTGCAGTGGCTCCTTCACCCCCTTTGTCCATAATGCTCTGGGCTCTCTCAGCCAATCAGCACAGGCCCTCTCGGCAGCACATGCACAGTTGGCTCAGAGTATTACAGACGGACAAACAGACAGACAGACAGACTAAGGCTTTTATTATGTTAGAATACACACATAGTGTCCATTGAATATATCCCAAGATGGCGGTAGCCTCAAGTACAAAGCTAGATAGGTAAGAAAAAAACGTGGACCGGTTGGCGTGATTGTGAAAATCATGCTCCTAGGCCCATCTTTTGCCCCTTTCCCCCTAAAAAAAGACTGGTGCTAATAAGAAGTAAAATGGCAAAATCAGTGTTTTGCTTTCTTCATTAATGCCACTATGAAGAGTTTCATTAGAGTCCCAAAGAGTCACTTACATATTTATGGCCAATTACATCAGTGTACAAATTACTTCAGTGTATTTATTTCAATGTTTCTGTTCTGTTGTTAAATAGAAAAGTATTTATTGAACTCCTCAACTGTTAAAAGCATCCAATTGTCAAAGCAGTGTTAGGAAAGTGGAGCATGAGCTCATTTGCCTTTTTAATGTTCTCAAATGTTCCCTTTAATTGACAGGCCCATTTGGGAATCTTTAATCGTAGAACTGTAAAAGCAGTAAACAGTTCAGTCACCGTCCTCCTGTCACTTAAATGGTGTTGGGGAGGGGGGGAATAAGTTATGGTTTCAGTTAGTGATATGTAGGTTCATTACTTCAGTTTGGTTCAGATGAGTGTATACAAATGGATGTTTAACCAAATTGCACAAAACATTCAAATCTTAAATATGCTTGACATCACCCCTGATACCAGTTCATCCACTGAGCACAAAATGGTGTTTGCCTGAACATTTTAGTGTTCATGAGCTTTCATTTGAGCCTGAATACAAATGTGTTTTACTCTGGGTATCTCTGCAAATTGTTTGAACATTGTTTATGAAATATGCTACCTCCTACCTTACTTAAGACCTTCATTGGGTGATTCGTCTTCATGTGATAAGGAAGGTTAATGCAAGCCATTTCTCAGGGCTAGAAGAATGCGTTTGATCTGAACTCTCTGATCCAGTTTACATAAAATACGTGTTGTAATTTATTGCACTGGAAAGAATCCTGTTAAGCATGTTATTAGGGAAATGACAGACAAGCAGAGGAAAGCAATGGAATATTTTTCCTTTGACATAAATTTCATGTTTACATTGCACAGGTAGAAAATATACATTATTTATGATAAGAGTTACTGTTATTAGGGTGATTATACATCCCAATTTGGCCAAGACCCTCTAGAATTCTGTAGCCTGATCTTGGGCAGTTGGTCAAAAGTCCCGGGCTGGAGTGTGGCAGGGAGGTGGAGTTAGCATGGTATGCCAGCCAGGTGGCTGGGCAGGCACTGAGGCTCCTGTGTGAGGACAAGGATGTGCCATCTGTAGGACGGGTGCCACCTGCTTCAGTCCACCCACCTTTCTTTCACGCAGGAACAGTAGTGCCTGCCCAGCCACCTACCTGGCAGGCCATGTCACTCCACCTCCCTACCAGACTCCAGCCTGGGATCCTGACTAATCAACCAGGACTGGGTTATGGGATCTTGGAGTGTCCTGGCCAGACTGGGATGTATGGTCACCATAGGAATCAGAAGAAGAGTTATTGTTGTTGTTATTTAGGGTCCATACAGCTATTTTTGCAGAGTAGTATTTCATGTAAAACTAGAATAGACATGACAGGATAGGGATCAGTCTTGCTGAGGATGGGCTAGATGACATAGGAATGCAAGGTTTGAAGGGTCTGAAGATGAGACTGTGTCTTGCTAAAGTTTTCTTTTTAGCCTCCTGAATATTTGTGGAATTGTACAAAGGACTGAGACAGCAAATCTTTACTCATGATGTGAGTACTTTTTATTTACACTTTTTATTTTGTCTCGGACCAACATAGCTACCAAGTACACCCCTGAAACATGGAAGATGCCAAATTTGGGCCAATTTTGGATTTTAAATTTCATTGCAGAACAACAAGGATGGTTTTTTTTAGCTCCCTGCCTCCCATCTGACACCTCCAGGGAAGGAATTCTACCTGATCAACACATCAAAGAGCTACTCAACGCAGCTCTCACACTCTCAGGGATCCTGAGGGACAGCCTTCCATCTTCAGCTCCCTTTGTGCAAAAATGAAGTTTATTTCCTACCTATGGGGACTTTTTACTGTCTTCTACCATCTACACTTTTCCCAGAGTCTGACAAAGGGACTTTGATCCCGAAAACTTGCAGAAAAGGACAGTTTTCTTTCCATTTTCCAGGTGGTCTAATAAAAGGTATCCTTCTGGAACCAAGAGTTCTAGTTTTTTGTATGTCCTTTTATTTACACTAGGCATTACATCAAAGCCCAAGTCATGTAAACATGGACTGCAGCACTGGGGCCTCCCTAATTTGTAACAACAGTAATAGTAATAATGAGAAATGACATCCATTTTGGCTGACCCACTGGAGATTGAACCAGACATCTTCACAGCATTAGCAGCTGCCACACCATGAGTGGAAGAGCCAAAGCTGCCTATCTAGGTCCCTAATGCACTCAGTCTCTGCAGATCTGGCACAGAATGGGCCCTGTAACATTGAACAATGGGTTATGTCCTTTATACCCACTTAACAATAGGTTACAATAACTATTACGATTTTGATAATTATACTTCTAGCTACAACAAGGGTACAATTTGGAAAACCACATGGAGCCTTCAGCAGTTTTTAAATTAGTTTTCCCATGGTGAAGCCTTCGAGGAAAACTGGGACTGGAAAGACCGTCTGTTCACTTCTGTTGTGTTGATTTATCCAAACCTTTTCAAGTATGAAACATTTCTTACTAGAGCACCGCAAATTGCCTGCATGAGTATAGCTCATAATGCAAGGAAATTTTAACTGTTCTATCAGACCTAGATAAAATGAATCTGATCCTTGCAAGGAAAGTACATATTTCAGCAGTCACTGCCGAACATCACATCCTTGTCTTATTTTAACTTATAACTCTGTGTGTACAATTAATGGAAGTGAGAATTATTTTTAAACATATATAAAGCAGATGATGAATATGAACACATTTTCACATGCTATTTTCTGTCAGAAAACATCTGTGCAAAAGAAAATACAATATGAAGAATAATAATGAAGAATATTGTGTTCCTTCGGTGATAAATTTATTTGTGGGAATATAGTACGTCAGCAGAATAATTTAATTACATTTTTCATTCCACTGGTTTGCACTTGACGTTTTAGTCTAAGAAACCAGGCACAAGAATTCTCTTCCATTTTGACAAATATTACCAGTGTTTTTTTTATTGTTGATCCTAGTCTGTTGAAATCTTGTCCACAGACACAAATTTGAATGGACATTCAGAGCTATCTCTTTATGTAGGAACATTATTTCATAAGCCCAATGAAATCACCCATCATTTTGCAGACAGTAAGTACCATGTGACTTTACACTAGGGCTGTGTGAAACACCATCTTTTCATTTTGACATTCATTTTGCCATTTCAAAGTGTTTTGTTTTGTTGTTCTGTTTTGATGTGTTGTACCATTTCATCAAAACTGTTTAGCCGTTTTGACACGGTTGAATGTTTTGCCCATAGGCTATAATGGGGAATCATAAAAATGTCTACAACTTGGTCATTTCTTTCCTGTTTTGGATGCCGATTGTAGGGATGGTAGCCCCTTCTGAGATCATGATATCTGCCAAATTTCAATGAGATAGGTGCAGAGGTTTCTGGGAAAATGCTCCTCAAACTGTTCAAACCAAAAGTACTGACACTTGACACTCTCATCCGGCATGCAGATCCAGGGGCTCGCACCCCCAGGAGGAGTTCAGCGCAGCCCAGCATCCCTCTGAGGGGTGCAAGCACCCAGATTAGCCCGCAGATGAAGAGGCTCAGGCAGCTTATCCCACCTGGGACTGGTGCTGGGCCCAGGCTGCACCCAGCACCGGACAAGATTGCTGCTGCCACAGTCTGTCTGTCTCATCCATCACAATTCTAGAGACTCACACCCCCAGGAGGAGTCCGGCACAGCCTGGCAGTCCTCCCAGGGGTATGAGCCCCCAGATCTGAACTGGATGAGAGAAGGCTCAAACTGCCTTTCTCACCAGGGATCAGTGCCACCTACTCACCTCCCACCCGCCCTGCACCTAGCTCCAGCCTTCTGCCCCCTGCATGCTCCCCCTCAAGCTTTAACCACCCCCATGCACTTCCCCCATGCGCTTCCCACCCAGCTACAGCCCCCCTACACAGCCCCACCACAGCTTACCAGCAACAGCAGCTGCACTCTTGGCCTTGTGGCACAGCCCCCCTGCATGGTGGGGGGCAGTGCAGCTCGGCTTCAGCCACCAGGTATCTGCGTAGCCTCTATCACAGTGTGCTGCTGCAGTCCAGCTCAGTGTGGTGCAGTGCGGGGCCATGTGCTTTTGGGCAGCTCCGGGCTGTAACCCAGGGCTGCATGCCACTTATGTGGACCACTGGCCACACCAGCCCCAGTCCTGCATGCATGAACCCTGTACTGCCCAGCCAGGCTGCTTCTGTGAAGCCCCGCAGCCCTCCTAGGGGTATGGGCAGTTTCCCGATCTGCATGCCGGATAACAGGAGGCTGCTACTGCTGGGTGGGACTGGCACTGGGTGCAGCCTGTGCCAAGCGCCAGAAAGATTGGTGCTGCCACTGGCCCCAGCAGGCAGCGACAGCATGCTGTCATCCCACATGCAGACCGGGGGGCCTGCATCCCCAGGAGGGCTAATCCAGACTCTTCTGGGGAGGTGCAGGTTCCCAGATCTGTGCCCTGGATGACAGGAGGCTGCTGTTGCCTTGGGCCAGCAGCAGCACCAATCTTCCCAGCATTGGGTGAGGGCTGCAGGGCTATGCCAGACTCATCCTGCATGCCAGATGACAGGAGGCTGCTGATGCTGACTGGGACTGGTGCTGAAGCCAGGTAAGCCTGGCTTCGAAAGTCAAAACGTTTCAAAACTTTCAAAACATTTTGAGTGCTCTTGTTTAATTTCAAAGCTGTTTTGAAGGCTTTTGTTTCATTTCAATTTTGCTGTTTCAAGCTTGAAACACATCGAAACAACTTCAAAACGAAACACCTGGCTAAATTGCACACAGTCCTACTTTACACCATCTCTTTCTGACAGAAGTAATGAAACAGGCTGTACAGTCTTCGTCCCCGTTTCACAGATTATTCACATTGATTTTTGACATGGGGTTAAATTCATCCCCTGGACAGAAGCCTGGGAGATCTGTGCAGCTTGTGTGTCCCATTTTGGGTCTCAAAACAAAGCTTGCACAGGATGGTAAGTAGTATTCACATTTTGTGCATAGAGGGGCATCTGTTATGCTGCAATGATTGCTTTCTCTTTCTATTCTTTGCAGTAGTCTTCATCTTGGATTTCAGCTACCTACAGGAGTCAGTTTACTTGTGCCACACATTCCTTATGTTTGCACAGAAAACACGTAACAATCATATTTTATTTTTTCCTTCATATACATTTAACTCTTTCCTTAAACACTTCCTGGAAATAATCTCCGAGTCCTACATACAATCATATTACAAAAATCTCCATTGGGAATGTAACATGGAGCCAATTAAGTACATAATTATTCACCGAGGGACCACAAAACAGCTCCATATATATACTTATCAAATATAAACTGTGTAACAATTTATTATATAGGATGCAGTCACAAGTGAAAATCTTAGCCATTCACATGTTTGATAATCAGACTCATCTGAAGTCTGGCTGAAACCAGTAAGAGCTTGCATTTGACATATTGTATTTGGTAGCTGAGTATATTTTTTATGATAAACACAACAGGATTCCCTAAGGACTTACTAGACTGTAGGAAAGACCTCTAGAGTCCTGTGCGTCTTGAGGATAGTCATTTTTTCATAACAAAGCCATTAAGTGTGGCATTAACTGCAGCATATGAATAGGAACCAGAGATTACACTCATAAGGCTGTATCAAGAATAGGCCCCATTTTGTACTTTTCGTGCAAAATGTACTCGTGTTGTATCAGTTTATGTTTTCATTACAGAACAATTCCCATAATAACAGACACTGAAATGTGAATGTCTAACATGGATGACAAAGTAATGAAAATATTTTGATTGGCTGAAGACTCACTTTCTCCTATAAGGTTTGCTTTATTAAGGTATGCATGGAGAAGTGAGAGAGGGCATTAACATCAGGCTGCAAAGGTTACATTTACTGCTGGTTGGAAATATGATGATGAAATATTTTCCCATCACAAAATACCAAGTTTATCAAAATCTACTGCAACATTTCACTTTTGATGGACTCTATCCATTACCTGTTCACCCAGTTCTTTTGTAGCCTTTACGGCAAGCTTTGGGGCTTCTGGAAGTCTTTTCCCCCATCAGTTCCAGTTAGTGGTATGGTGGTTTTGTTACATGACATAATGCATAAAATCTATTCATATTCAAAACTACTTCCAAGTTTTCACATTGTTCAGTCCACATGCAGAACTAAGGAGTCTGCATACAATGGATCAGTTTTGGGTAGCATGAGCCTCACTAGAATGGACTCACCAGTTCCAGCAGGCTCTTTGAGAGCCTTTCGGAGATGCTGCTTGCTGCCCGAGGTAGTGAGTACTCTGGCTCCGATGCAGCAGACTGCTTAATCCAATAGACTTACCTTTAGACACATCTGTATAGTCAGATCGGTTTTACCCTGGCAGGAACATAAAACTAAGGAGGTCCCGAAGTATTTATTAGGCCAGTGAGAAGCGCCTAGTATTTACTTTGGATTCAGCCAATTCAGGGGACAGTGATTTGATTTCGTGATTCAAATCACTGTCCCAAATCTATTCAGCTGAATCTCTGAATCAAACAGGCTCCGTCCCCTGCCCACTCTCCTAGCCCCGTCAATGGCTGCCCTGCCCAGCCCCAGCCTCCTGGCTCTTTAAAAAAGGCCTGGGTGGCAGTGGGGATGCCCCATCACCTGTCCCAACTGCATGGGGGACTCTTCCACGACTCCCCAACCTCTACCCACTCTCCTAGCCCTGCCTTATTGCTGCCCCAGTCCTGGTTCTTTAAACAAAAAATGCCCCACACTCACTGTCAGTGAATGGGACAATCCCCACTGAACCCCACTTCCCCATGCTGCATGGGGGCTGTGCCATGAGCCCCCAGAAGCCCCAAGGGTGCTGTAGCAGCCACTGAGTGCAGGGTGTTTTTTTGGTTTTTTTTTTTGGTTTTTTTTAAAGAACTGGGGGGACTGGGGCCAAGCAGGGCAGACATGGGGGTGGGGCTGGGAAAGCGGGTGGGGGGAGAGAGCTCATGGCAGAGGCCCCCACGCAGTGTGGGATAGTGGGGATTGCCCCCCTACCTGGCAGTATCCAGTGAGTTGAGGGCCTTTTTTTTTCAGAGCCAGGAGGCTGGGGCTGGGCAGGACATGGCAGCCATTGGCAGGGCAGGGGTTGGGGGGCACTCCAGGGGTCTGGGGGACAAGGCAGAGGATGGGGCCAGGCGGGGGTCCTCTCATGGTCCCCTCCCCTCTTTTCCAGTCCTTCCCCTGCCCCCTACTTATTGTCATGGAGTCCAGGTCCAGGTCCCTGCAGCAGTGAGTGGCGACTGCCTGAATCTCTGAAGCTCTCTGAATCTTTTCCGAATCAATTCAGAGAGCTTTGAATTGATTCAGACCTTTTTATTGGTCTCCCAATTTGATTTGGATTTGGAGATTCAGCCACCAAATTGGGCCGAATCGCCTCCAAATCGAATCAGCACCTGAACCTTCACACAATCCTAATATTTATCCCAACTTGTAGCATTAATGCATAAACGCTAAGTACAGGCAGTCAAAAAAGCCATGGTTGAATCTATTCAATCTTCACAGGTTAGTATAAGTTGCATAGATTGAACTGATAAGCAATTGAGCAGATTTTTGCTTTTGATTCTGGAAATGCAGCCACATGTCTATAGTGCTCCAGGCCAGAAGCAGTGCGGGGTTGGGTGGGAGAGTGTGGCTAGAGCCTGCCTCACTGCTTGGCTGGAGCAGACAGCTGGGACCAAGCCCACCTAGCATGCCTAGCCCACCCACCCCACAAGGTGGGGTTTGAGGAGGAGGTGCAAAGCATCCTGGCATGCTGGAGGACTGAATTAATTGAATCTGGAGGGCATCTGGAACAGAAGTTCATTAAATTGATATAACCTAAATGAGTCAAGTCTGATACTATATCCAGGTTTATCTTAAACCAGTTTTGGCCATTTTGAAAGCAGTTTATGCACGCTGAACTTCAGTTGTGTTACAGATTTGAACTAGTTTCTTTGCACTTGTCTACCAGTTTACATGTAATTTCTATCTCTAGCCAAAGTGTGCAGTTAAAGCAGAGACAGTTTTAATGGACATTTTGGCATGGTTCTGAATGGGAAATGGTGTCAAAGTAACTGAACCATTACTTATGAGTCATTTACAATATAAAGATCCTCTAATGCTATTACGTGAATAATCGTCAAGATTTTGTTTCCTTTGTGAATGTTTTGATTTCTGCAAGGTTGGAAGTCCTGTTGAGGATGGATGAGTATCACAAAGCTGGGGGTCCTGAAGTTTTTTTAAGATCCTTAAGAATGAATTCTCTTTTGGCAAAGAGTAGTAGCTGGTGAAGAGCTAGCTCAGATTGGGTAGAGGAGGAGATTTGGAATGGTGCTTGGGGAGGGTCTCAGGCTTGGCTTGTGGCACACACTGGCCAAAAAGGTTGATACCTAGCGCCCTAACCAAAGAAAAGCCTGTAATATGTATTGCTAGAATAGTACAAATGGGTAATACTTTTATCTTTTCATCTACATTTTTATCTCAGACACTCTGTTTTTTTATTTTACCCATTATTTCTCTGAATTTGTTGTTCTCTCTGTCCTTAGTCAAATATGTTTTTCACCTTATATTTTTGCACTTGATTTTTTTTCTCTGTTTATTTTTTCCCTCCATCTCTATTAAGTAAAACTTTCAAGCTCAAGCTGAACTTTCAAGCCGGCAATGTTTAAGTGTATTTGGAAAGAATCCTCCCACATCCAACCCCAAGTGTAAGTTTTCATAACAATTTGATGCTGGTTTATCTTTCATTTAAGTTGGTAAATGGCTCCTTTCCCCTGCTGTTATACTGGCAATTTTTTTTTCAATTATCCATCAGTTTGAGTTGTTGTCTGTCTTTAAAATGAGCAGCAAGAAATCCATCCAGAAAGCTGTATTAAATTATTTGCTCTGCACTCTTGATTGGCAGTCTATTAGTGCAAACTCTGAAGAAATGTATAAACTATCTAACTTACAGCTTTGAAGTTTAAGTTTAAAGCTTTCCTGATGGTAAAACTATGGATCTAATAAATAAAAAATAATGAGTCATGCAGATAAATTTCATGAAGTGTCAGCCCTGCTATTTAACAAATGCTTCAAACCAGCATATTTCAGATTCAACAAAATACTTGGTTACCATGGAATACCAGAAACAACTGATTAAAAAAAACCCATACATTGTACATGACACCTGTATTATCGTCTGAATTCAATGCAGTGTTCAGATTACACATTATCTCGGAGCTTCTCCCATTACTTGAATTAATGTAGCCTCATTGTATTTATCTGCATCTTGCACTGTAGAGGACTTCCATGGTAACAAGGTGGCATGGTTAAATATATTGTAATTAACAGTCTTACAGTTTAGGGAGCATGTCTTGTCAACTCAGTGCATGTTACCTGAAAATTTATTGCCCCAACTAAAAGGCTGTACTCGGTGCTTTATTCATGTTTCCGACAAGGCCCAAAACACCACTGGAAAAGTGTAACATGATGTGAGTATGTATGAGCTCTAATTCCACTTGAACATCTAGAATATCCTATGCTACGGCATCTTTCTTCACTCTTGCAAGAGACTTTGAGGAAGATGGGTTCAACATACGCTCAGATAGTTCACAAAAGGAAGGGTATCGGATGTATTCAGCTCATCTAAGAAAAACTGCCAAATTCCCTGCTGGTACAAATATTTAAAGCCCAAATTCCAAGATGTATATTATACAATTGATTACCAACTAGATACATGACATTCTCGATCACTATATTAACTTGTATTATGATGCAAATGAATGTCCCAATCCTGTTTGACATCCTTCGAGTTCATGCAACAGCTATGTGTGATAACACATTTGCAACGGGAAAAGCTGCATGAGAGAGAGAGAGAGAGACCTATGCCAAAGTAGCCAAGTCTCTGGGTAGTGTTATTCAATGGGAGGAGGAGAAGAGGTTCAGGTGCATTGCCTGTCTGATTAAGAGCAGAGACTTGACACTGAGTCCCCCATATCCTAGCTGAGGGCTCTAACCATTGGGCTATTGACTGTTTTGGAATAGGCCCCTCTCTGAGGCTCTGTCAAGAACAATTTTGGAAGGTCTCATTCTTGTTCCCCCTCGGGGAAAAAATAGATGAATAAATCTTGACATTTCTTATGAATCCAAATTCTTATTTTCTGTCCAATGCTAGTGTCAGCATGAACCACACTTTCCCAGTCAATATGCTTACTACTAAAATCTGCGGAAATCCAAAGAACAAAATACGTCTTAACTGCTATTTCACCTTTAGCGATCTCTACTCTAAATCAAAATTAGGGTGCGGTGCAGAAAAGCTTGTACTATTGTTGATGTCCCTTGTTTGTGCATACATTTAGGATTTCTGTTCTTAAGCATTATCAAGAAAGTACCTTGAAATACTGATAAACTAACTTGCACAAAACTATACAAGACGGGAGAAGCTGTAAGGTTTGGTGTCTTTCTACAAAGCTAAAGGCGTGTTTTGAGAATCCTGTGTAGTTTATCCTCATGTACTGTAGGCAATATGGTCTCCATAGGATTAGCAAAATGTTCTTTTAACTTTGCAGAAATCTTCTCCACAGATGCAGCTCCACTCATCCTACACCTCTGAAGTTCTTTGACGTAAATAAAATAGCTGTGAGGGCAGGTGAAAAGAACAAAAATGTTGGGAGTGCACATCCACTCAGCCCCACTGGCAGGTTCTCATAAGACGTTTCATACTGATTTATTGTTAAGGATTTTCCTATGTAGAATGGTTGAGGATGTGTTTGAAGACCTTATACACTTAGGATGCAGCAGAGTTCTTCCCTCATGGAGCATCAAGGTACCTGAACTCAACTGCTCACCCTCCATCTCAGCAGTATTTCCCCTTCTTGCGTAGGATTTGGATTTGTCCTTCAAGCACTTGGAAGAAATCTCTGTGGTCTTAGATGAGGATATAGTTAGGTAATGGGGGATTCTTACTACAAAGCTGTTTTAGAACTCTTTCAAATATAAGCTCAGAAGGCAGCTCTCTGATGTAGTTCAAGCCATAGAGAACAAGCCAGATGAAACATGCTATCTTCTCTGTATAAGACCATCATAATCCTTTATTGTGCATGGGAATGCATTCGCTTATTAAGTTTTTTATAAAAGTTGGGGTCTGCTAAAAACATGCCAACTTTATTTCAGTGTTTGTCTGTTTTGTTAGCAACAGGTGAAGCTCAAAATGGCTCAGAGAAGCACTCAGTCTCTTCATGAACTATTTGAGTTTCTAAAACAGAAAACAGATCTGAAGTTGGCAGTCCCTCAATATGAGAACAATCTTCCAGTAAAAAGGGAGTCATCAATAGTCCAGCGATGGTTGAGAAGGCCAATCCGAGGTCCATGTTTGACTGGACACATGAAAAATAGGTCTGGGAAGATGGAGTGGGTCCTGGGAATGTCAGGTCACAATTCTCTCCCTTTGTCTCTCTCCTCGATCCACCTCCATACTGAGGTGAGTTTGCTCGAAGTGATCAGTGCCTTGTCATACACCATAGCACTGTTGGGGATGATTTGGTGCTCAAGTTTTCCCAGTGTTGACATTAATACCACATTTCTCAGTTTGCCTTTTAAGGTGTCCTCGAGTCTTCTCTTTTCCCCACCTCTAAAGCAATGACCATTGGTGAGTTAGGTGTATAGATCCCGTTTTGGGAGCCAGTTGTCCTGTCCAATGGAGCCAGTGCTGAATAAATTTGGTTTCAATCCTCATAGAGTTTGACTGAGCCAGAATGCTGGCATTCATTCTTCTGTCCTTCCAAATGATATAGGGGATTTTTCCAAAGACATCACTGATGCTTTCAGACCACTCTGGGGTACAATAGTAATGATTTTTTTATGCAAGACAGCTGCAGCAAAACTGCTGCGAGCAACACTGAGGACTGTACATGGTCTTCACTGACCTGAGTACAGACTTCTTCAATCAACAGAGAGGCCCTATGGAAGTTCCTGGTGAGACTTTGGCATCTCTTTCACTTTCATATTTTACAAGGAACACTTGTTCCATCATGGAGAATTAAGAACCTTTGCCCTAATCATTTCTCTCCCTTTTATTCTATAAACAGCTCTTAATATAGCCATTTCTGCCTCTCTTGTTCACGTGTCATGCCTTCTTTTCAGTTTGCTATACCTATTTTTTGTATTGTTTATGTTCTGGTAGTGTGTCAGCTCGAGGCAAGAAACACAGCCCCATAGTGCTAGGGACAGTAGAAAGTAAGTCCAAAGAACATAGACATTCCCTGCCCCCAAAGGACTTACAGTTCATCTTCATCACAAAGTTAGCTTGGGTAGTAAACATTCGGATTAGCTTGGCCATAATCTGAGCATCACTACGGTAGAGACCTACTCAGGTTCCCGTGTCCTTTACTGTTTCTGTATTTCCATGAGTGCAGCCTTGGGCTTAGCTCGTGTTTCTTTTTGCTGTGATGCTCTAGGATTCTTTCCTAGTTGCCTGTCCACGTTACAAGAGAATTGGTCTATCCTTCTGGAAAACTGTAGGAAGGCATTGAAGAACTGTCAGCACTCGAGTGGTTTTTAGCTTGAATTTCCACAAGAGAGTAAGTGGATTCCAACACAAGTAAAGGCAGAGCCCAGCCTTTGACTGTACCCTCAGGGATCTGAAAGGCCCTCCAAGCCCAGGTAAAAGGAGTTTTTGTGTGGACAGCAGACAGTTTGGTCTAAAACTTCGGTAAAACCTCAGGTTAGCTCTTCAGTGAAGGTATGATCTGATGATTGAAGTGCAAGATAGTACAGAATTTGCAATGGAGAAAGTTTTGGTATGACACTTAATCAAATGTTAGTGAAAATCTGTATGGTTTTACTTTTTGTTTTATTCCCATCCTCTCCCAAACCCTTCTCACATTGCAGAATTCAGGGTAAATTGACAGTTTGTCAGGAAATGTATAGAAAAGAAAATCTAGTGATTTTTGCCAGGCTGTTTAGATGGGTTCTGTACTGCCGAAGACAAGAGATCGATACCTGCCAGGCCCAGAAAAGGGGCAAAACTGAAAGCTGAATGGATTGCCTTTTCTGGACCAACAATAATTGATCATGTTTTAGAGAGTCTAAGGCTGTTTGGTGATGCTGTAGTAAAGTCATTGTACTGCAGTGGATACACTGAGAGTGCTATTGTGTTTAGTACGACGCGTGAAGAACCAAATGCTTCAAAATTATCAGTGCTCTCATGCTTCTCGTCCATTCATAAAAAAAATCTAATTAAAAGTCACTGTGCAATCTTTCTGGATGATGAGTGGTCAGGCATTGGAACAGGCTACTTACGAGAAGTTGTGGCATCTCCATCCCTGAATACTTTCAAGAGCAGGTTGGACACTTCATTTGGCTGGGAGGGTTTAGTCAGGGATGCTGCTGCCTTGAGCAGGAGCTGGGCTAGATGACCTTGTGAGGTCCCCTTCAGTCTGTGGCCCTGTATTCCATAAGCAGGTTTTCATTAGCACTGCTCTTGGAGAAAGCCATGACTTGCTCAAACTAAAGTTAGCAAAGTCTGCCTCATGCTCATGAAAGCAGCCATTTGCAATGGCTTTCCCAGGCATTAGCATGACTTTTGAAGGGTAGGTTTTACCAGTTTTTACCAGTTACTGATGCAGCAATACTGATGGAGTTAAATTGATATAGCAGTATATGTGCTTCTATGAACAACCTTTTTTCAAAAAAATCCCTTCCAAAGTAATACAGTAAAAGCTCTGTTATCTGGCATCCCCTGGGAATGCGGGATGCCGGTTAATCAAATATTCCAGTCAATCAAACGTGCACCATCTGGTGCACTCCCCAGCATCAGTGTGCCAGGGGACAGGGAAGGGGGCACTGCGCAAGCTGCTTTGCCCTGTGCTGTGGGCTGAAAAAATGGCTAATAAAGCCAGAAAACTGTGTTCTGGTTAACACAGCTTTTGCTGTAAATGGAAAATCAAGGCACTGTTATGCCAAGTAAGTGTGCCCACATGGGGACACCACCACAATTTCAGGTTTTGCCAGTAGAGCTTTCCCATACAGAAGAATCCTAAGAAAGTTTGATTGGTTAAATTTTATTTTCTTCTTCTCCTCACCCCCACTTTTTTTTTTTTTTTGGCTTAACTTCTGCTTTCTGTAGTAGACTTCTTGCTTCTTGAAAAGCATTGGCTATTTCTGTTCACTCCATGGGTATATCAGCAACTCCTGCAACACAGTACTTTGATAACCCATGCACCTTTCTTTTGAAAACACACGCTCTTTACTTCCCACCTCACTTTCTTTTGTGGGGAAATGACACCAGGGCAGTTTTTGCTCTTATTGTGGCCTTTTCTTTTTCAAAGGACTCCCCTTTTCATTTTTGTGCGTGCACACAGCCCATTCTTTGGGCTTTGTGTTTGATGATTTATTGATAAATTGAATGTCTTGTTTTTTTTATCTAGCTTTGATCCCAAAACAAAACAAGAAAAAAGATCCAAGAAACAAAATCAAGTCACACATGCACAGAGCTGAAAGAAAGTGGCGGATGGTAAAACTTAAGTGTGGGAAATTTTCTAACAGTTAAACATTGTCTTTTTCAGTCTTCCTAATAATAGAACCATATATGATATATAGATGATGGTCACACACACACACACACACACACACACACACACACACACACACGTGTCACTGTACCTTTGACCATGAAGCAAAGTACTTAAACCATTTATTTTTCAATCCAAAACCGTTGGAACACCTAGTTATATCTGACCTCTGACTGCAGACAAACATTTAAATGCTTTTTATTTTTTTCTCTGTTTCTTTTTTTAGTACCTGCTATAAATTGTGGTTGCCAATCTGTTTCATATCATTACAAAAATTAGAAGCTTTTCAGAGCAGTAAACAGGGTGAAATAGCTAAGCTTTCAAATGAGATATTCCATGAAAGCTCCATAATAAACACACCTTCAACACATTCTGACCTCTTCATTTTTCATTGCAAAGATTAATAATAGGTAGCTTAGCAACGTTGCCTGTATTGTCAGCACATGTTAGAGACTTGGCAGCATTCAAGGTCGATCTGCAATAAGCTTAGATTGAATGCCATTAACTAGATGCCACTTTTCCTCTGGAGTTTATTGCTAAATTTTTATTCCAGGGGAAAGAAAATACAGTGCTGACATAGTTAATATTTGTACCATTCTGGATAAGTATGGAGCTGCTTACAGGACTTTAGGAAGGAAGGAAGATCTCACACAATTCAACCAATTTATATGTGCATCAGTTATCACTAAGTGAAGAAGTAACTAGTTATGGAGAAAATAAGTACATTCTTAATTACAGTATTGCATGAACTGGGGTAGATATAACAACCCTGTGAACATGGAAAACCAGACCTGTTGTCCAGTTCTTTTCAGACTGGATTTCTTTGAAGACCTTATACTGCTAACATGGCATTTGGATGTGGATTTATGGGCCTGAGTCTTAAAGCTGACCTTCAAAACCCCTGCTCAGTTATAGTTTTATCCATAGATGGCCCAGAGTCAGTGGCAGCTTTGGTTTTTCAACACCAAAGTCTTTCAGGTGCCTAATGTTCAGTTTATGAGTGCTCCCAGAAGCACCTCTGTTTTGACAGGGCTCCATAAAGTAGGTATTTCTCCACCTATTTCACCATAAAGGTTTGATTCTCAAGATACACCTAACAGTTTGGGCTCCATGTGAAATATGGTGGGAGGTAGAAAGGGACAAAGTTGTAGGTCTTCTTATTTTATTTCTCAGGAGTTAGGGCATCATCCCACAATGTACATTATACCCCCCACCACTCCTAGTCGGAGGATTCAAACCCATATCTCTTACCTCCCAGGGGGATGCCATAACCACGAGGGTATAGTTTGTTCTGGGCTAAGAACACTCAATCTGTCATGTTGAAGCTGTTACAATCTGGACAGAATTATTACATGTTAATTGGGTTGGAGAGTGGGGAAAACAGGGAGCCTGATGCTGTAGCTTAGTAATTAGGGTACTCACCTAGGTGGGCTAGTCCTCATTCCAGCCTCTCCAGCAAGGGCTGTTCATGTATTTTACAGTCATTTGAGCTCTGCATACAGGGAAGGTCTTAAGAAATCTAAGGGTTCAAGACACAGAAAAATAAATGGTTTTGCAGTTTTATAACTGCATGCAGCACAACTACAGAACATAAATTTCTTGACATGTAGCTTTCTCTCTTCTGTCTCATCTCAGTGTAAATCCAGGACAGAGCTTGATATTTTATGGAAAGAACAGCATAATGGGATAGGGTTGTTCTTGGAGTAGTAATTAAAGCATGAGATATTCAGCCTTCCATGAGAAGGGAAACGGAAAGTTAATCATCATACAGGTTGCATTATATGTCAGTGGTAACGGGTGATAAAAGTCTTCGAATTGGCTGCTGGTAAGGACAGGATTTGGAGGTAATGGTCTGAGCTACAAGCAAAATGGTGTCAAGACAAGATGTGGTTTCCTGCCATGTTGGATCAGGTTAGCATTGGGTTAGTAGGCTTTCAGTATCCTGGGTTCTCAAGGAACTTGGGATCATAGGAAAGTAGGGCTGGAAGAGACCTGATATGGTTATCTAACCTAGCCCCTGCTCAAGGTAGGGTCATCCTTGATGCTCTGTAACAGCAACTCACAACCGTAGCTCCAAGTATGGCCCTTGCTCTGAACAGCTCAAAGGGCAGCATGCAACAAGGCCCTAAGATGAGGGCTTTTTTCCCTCATGTGCAATGGGAGGGAAAGCCCTGTCTTTGAATCAAGTAAATACAATATTGTATTAATTCCATGCTTCAGGGCTTCTGATCAGCCATAGATACTGGGGATGACTTTTAATTTTTTTTTATTTTTTGCCTCTTTTCAAGGTTTGAGGATTATCAGTAGTCTCTTTTAGTCCTACAACCCTATGCTGTAAAAACTCTGTCTTACTGAAGCTAATGGCAATACAACCAAAATACCTCATGCAGATTGGGATAATTATCCCAGGTTTGGAGTGTTTATCTGGACAGAACATTTGAACGGTCTCAGCTTCATCAACTGCTCATCTTTACATTGTTACTGCAATCACCAGTTCTTCTCGAACGATTTGAATGTAAGCCTGCTATTCAACACATTGCAGCACAAGACAAAGGGCTGGAACTTTTCACTGAAACTTAAAGCTTTAAAATAATGCAGCCTTCATCATCTATCTCTCTCTTGCTTAATATCTATCCGCTGATGCTGTGAATTAAATCAATTCCTCTGACTTCCAAAAAGCTAACATTGCCAATTTGTTTTTTTTTATTTTCACAAAGCACTTAGTAGCATGTATCTCACATCCAGTTCTCCCCTCTTCTCACAGTGTATATTTTTACATTTGCTTTCATGCATGAAGTATCATACAGCTAAGTTCAAAAGGTTGCAGGCTTGGATAGTAAGTGAGAGTGGCAAACATATTTTGGATTCTGTTTATAAATCTGCTGTGCACAAATGGCAAATGACCCTGGGGCAGTAAAAACTCTTGGCTTCAGCTTCATGCTAAATTCTTGAAGCTGACTACAGCATAAAGCAAAGCATGCCACTGAAACTAGGAACACCAAAAACTGAACTTGAAAGCAAACAAAAGTAAAACATCTGTGCTTGCTAGGTAGTGAGAGTTAGAAGGGAAGTGTCAAAAGCATGTTTTCTTTCTTTTAATTCTTAAATTTGGTAATTGTAGGAATTAGAATTGCAAAAACCTATCTAGTCCATTCCCATTCTCCTCTCCTTGCCCAAGGAAGGACACTATGTGACATTTTTTGGTACTTTGTCTTGTTTGATACAAATGCTCATAGTGATGAAATGACTTGAATTTCCCTTGGGAGAAATTCTGCAGTCTGATGCATCTCATTGTCCAGATGTTTCTTAATCATTCTGTCTATATTCTCCTCCTAGCTCTGCCTCTTTGAACCAATATGAATAATCTTTCTCCAGCACTGGTGTTCACACAATTCAGATATTTTCTAGACTGCTATATCCCCTCAGGAATGATTAAACTAACTAATTCTTAGATTCTGAATTGGAGTCTACTGGTATGGATCGGGCATTACCAGTCACATAAGAGATGCATGACATTAGGTATCAATGGACAGTCACAGCCTGAATGGAATTAGAAAGAGCTATATGAGAATTTCTCCCATCAGTATAAAAGGATACGGGGCTACTGGGTAGGGGATCTTAGTTCCTGACTTTGGAAAATATTCCTACCAGGGCTGCAATTAAACATTTTTTCATGCAAATTCAACTAATTGAAAATGTTCATTAAACAAATGACATTTTAATATTTGTTTCATATCCAAATAATGAACCCTCCATGGACCTCTAAAAATCAACTCAATTTGCTAGATCAAACTGTTAAATATTGGTAAACAATTAAATTATAAAATTGTATATCAATAATTTTTTCCAGCTCCAGGTTTTTTGATACAAAATTTAAAAAGTCGGCGGTGAGTTTTTAAATGATTATTAATTTTTTTAAAAAACAAAAGATAACAAAGAATAAAAGGAAATGGTAAATGGTAGGGGGCACGGGGAGAGGAGGGCAACCAAAATAGCTCTTTTTTCCCTTACTTGAGAATATTATTAAGCACATGCTTTAGCTACAGAAAAGTCAATGGGATGTGAGCCCACAATTAAATATAGGCTTGTGCGTAGGATTCTCCTGTAACAGAGATGGACTTAGGCCAGAGATTTCCTACGTCCATGTCAGTTGGAAGGGCCTATAACTTGGTTCCATCCTTTGTGCAGTATAGCTTGTGTCTGATCACCTTCAAGGCATATTGTCAAGCTCAGGTGTTTTTTTCTCTTTAAATATCTAAAGATGCGGTGAGGATGGAGGTGATATTATTCTTGAGGAAGTTTGATTTGACTCTTTTTAAATTTACATGGCACTTGAGGAGTGAATTATCTCAAATTGTTCTGCTGCACTTTGGATATATTTTTGAGTCATGTCAAAGTGTATCAGGGCAAGTGCTCTTTCTTAGCACGCTCTCTTTTTTTGGTCTCAATAAAACAAATAACTTTCCCCATCATTTACCCAGCCATCACCATAAATTCATATGCACCAAGCAGTCTTTGTAGTGTTGAATGATACTGTATTAATTTCAACATTTTGGGCATCCCAGGGACAATAAAACTTTTTCCAGGAGGAACAATATCTGGCATTTCTTTGCTAGTGACAGTCAAACGTTCATTAATATATCATTCTGATCAGTCTTGGTGCTCATATGTTTGTTTCAGTTTCTCTCTGGGGCATAAAAATCTTTAGTCTCCTTAAATGATATGTTGCTTGACTGGGCAGCCTTCATTTTTTTTTTTTCAAATAAATTAAAAAATCACCATTTGAAGTTCTTTTGTGTGATCTCAAATGTTCAAATGAATATTAAGTCTTTTTTATGTTTAAAACGTAACATGGCTGCTTAGCAACAAATGTGGGCTGCAGGGATTAATTTGTGAGGAAAGATTAAAGGACCTGAAGAGGTCAGATTCATCCAGCCTAGTACAGGGAGATGTAAAGGACATCTACCTGAGCCATCAGTCCCCCCGGCTTCCTCTAGAGTGCAATGTGCTGCACTGGGAGGGAGGTAGCTGAGCTCTCCCTTGATATTTCTTCCAGATATACACTGAATTCCAGATGTGCACTGAAACCCCTGGCAGACATTAATTTAATCATGCAATGAGATCTGATGAATTTTATCCCACTATGGTCCTACTATGCCATCTGTGCATGATTGATCCCATAGTGCATCTCTGAAGCTCTCTGCACCCTAGGACCTGCAAAAGGCACTGCAAGAAACACAGCTTTAGGGACCAGCCTCCTGTGGAGCCTTTTGATCTTCCTAGTGGAGCAGGAGCCTGAGAGAGGGATGTTGATTCTTGATCTCAGGTTCCCCGCCAACACGTTCAAGAGTGGGAGGGTAGCCCAGCACCAGGGAGTGGGTCCCTGCATGCCCTGTAACCTAACATAATACCACATACAAGTTAAAGCTTGATACAAGCCAGTCACAAAGATGCCCCATAGAATGTGGACCATCTTTGTGGCTGGCTTGTCATTCCATCATGTGATAAATTGGCTGCCTATGTAGCATGCCATCTATGTTATTTGCATGATAAATTGTAAAGTATGCTAGGAGTCTACTGCTAATGGCTTCATAGGATTCCCTCTAAGGGAGCACAAAGGAATATACCAGCTCAGCACCCTGCCTCCTCCAGTCATGGCCTCCATGTGTGCAATGCTGCTTACTCTTTGTTTGTGCTTTCTCTCTGCCACGTCCAAGCCCAGGAGCATTGCTCAGCACTGCCCCACTACAACATCTCACTTTATGGCTTCTGATTCTATAGGCCTTGACTGAATTTAGCCCTTATGGGTAGCTGGAATAAGTGAAGGCTGAGGGGGAACATGAAGGCTGTCTTCAAGTATATGAGTGGAGTGAACAAGTTAGGATTTGTGAATTGTTTAGAATAACCTGAAGAAAATTTTGTTTTTAATGAGGCAGAAGCTGAGCCTAATGAAACTGGGGCAACCTTTCTAAAATATGTCCTAAGAAGTGGAAGAGTATCCATGGTGTTTGAACCCCATCACAGTTGCTAGTGACAGTCAAAAGTTCATTTAGCTTGAAACTAAAATGAAAAAGACACAACATAATGTAAAGAGCAATCTGGCGCATTAGGGAAATGCACAGGATGGCCAAATTAATTTTTCCTTTCTAATTTCCAAGCCTCAATTCTGCTGGAAAAAATAAAGAATAGATGGTCAGACAGTAACACTAATCTGTAACCACGGAATGAAATGGGTTTGCTGTTATGCCAGGATTCTACTTCTATTTGGTTATGGTCGTGGCTGAAATTGGCCTTTTCTTCCCCTCTCTTGCATAGAGTTGTGCACATAAAAAAAATGTTACTTTGAACATATATGAATAGAGAAAATGCAGTTACAAATCCAGATCAAGTACATAACCTTACATTAAAGCCAATTTATTATCTTTTTCACTCCGTGGCTCAGTCACCCTTTGAATTGTTTCGGATTAGGCTTTAGCATCTCTAGTTAAAAAAGAATCAGAAGTAAGCCCATATCTGATACATTGTAACTATTAGAACTAGAAGACAAGCAGGAAGTTAAATTAATTAATCGTATCTGCTTCTATTTCTTAATTCCTATTATGATACTGAATCTGAAACATCATTTGAAGGCTTCTAATATCTTTCTTCAATTATTTTTTATTTGGTTCCTTGTCACATGTATCATCCTTGAAATGGCCAGCTTTGCATATATATAATCACTATCCCCAGAGGGAGTCAAATGCAAGTTTATTCAACCCATTCTTATTGCTTTTAAGATTGGGAAATTCCTACAGATTTGATTATAATGTTCAAAATACCTTATTTCCATAGAAAGTGTTTGTACTAGTTGACCGTCAATTTAGCAGTTATTTCTCTGATTCAAAAATACATTGGCAGTTTTTCACTTTTTATATGGCCCTCTATACATTGTGCATATGGAATAACCCGCATTCATCATGATGCAGCCTCTACTACTCCCCTTTTTCTTCAGTTTTCATATAGATCCACAAATCAAGGCCTGCCTTTTATGGATAATCTGTGGCACAATTCCTTCGTCCAGTCTACAGAGCCCTCCACCCAAATTGCATTAGAGCGAGCCTCGTCCCTCATTCCTGCCTTGAAAACAGACTCGCTGAAATCAGGGGACTTACTCGTGTGTCGAAGCATGCTTATGGAAGGATTCCATGTTATCACTTGGGGATTAAAGCAGAAAATCCCAGCATTCTTCAGTGAATAAGATAGGATGACATATGAACTGGTTTCAAATTAATCAACAGATCATAATTGCTTATATTATGTGCTTTGAGTAAATTTACAAAGAGTCAGGAGGAGACAATTAATTAAAGTACTTTTTTTTTAATTGATACAAGAGTGGCCGTGTAGATTGATGTACACATGGGATGTGTCTTTTTGAATTGTACAAAGTCATTGCAGTTTCCATTTTTAATTACCGCACTGAACCCGTAAATCGCTCATTGTCTAAGAGGTCTGTGAATTGGATGCCTAAAAGCAGTGGTACAAAACTAATTAATGTTTTGAAATGGTTACGGATCAGTTCTGTGACCGTTCTCATCAGTGATAAATCAGTGTATGTGGTTTTTACATCTGGACTGAAAATTAATTTCAGGGAATGATCCCAACTGTGTACAGAACCCACCACAAAGGAGTTTGACCTCTGCAGGGGCATTCACATACTAATGTTATAACAAGTGGTGGTGTTCATAAATGCTTCTTAAGGCACCTGTTTCTAAATTCACCCCCTCTTCACCTGTAATTTTCTTCAGGGGTTCAATATAGTTACTATGCTGGTATCAAACTTGCATTTCTATGAAACATGGACTTCTACTGCCAAAGGAACTTCATAGGTTAGGAGAAAATGAATGTCAAGGAGCTTTGCATTTTACAAGGAATATCCTGTATCTCTGCCTGTAGAAGAGCATGGGCAGACTGACCTGCACAACTTGACATTCGGCCTTAATGCCTTTACCATTAAAATCTCAGTGGTACAGAGGTTGGCAAGTCTCAGGAAATTAGCTGTGAGAGAGGGTGTCTTTCATCTTTAGGTCATTAGTTCAGTTCTTACCCAGAAACAATTGCACTCTGAAGACCCTTCCTGCCCTGCTGTGTGTGAAATGAGTTGGTGTCCCAGGTTTAGTTCCCAGCAGAAATGAAATGCCCACAACACTAAACCCAATACTACTATTAACACTAATTGAAGCCTCAGTTGAGAGGTCAGGGACCAAGTGGGCTTGCATGGACTAGGTTTCCTACCTATTTTTTTAAATCTACTAAATAAATAAATAATAAATAACTAGAAATGACAGTTGGCCAAAGCCAAATTAAAAGCTGCATAGTGCATGGAGCAATAAATGATACTATGATGCATGCAGTGCTCTATCAAATCCTTTATTGTTATTAGATGGTTAATAGTAAAAAAAAAAAAAAAAAATAATAATTCAAATAGGCAGTCAACTTCATCACCTCACAAACCATTATGTATCAGTTGGATATTGCTTTTCCCAGTGTGTTAGATGATAATAGCAAGTTAAGAGTGAAGCATGTTATGAAAATAACCCACTGCAGAATGAGCATCTGGTTTCGATTAAGCAGGTGTATGGTAAATTCCGCATATTTGTAATCATAATTAAGGTTGTTACTACCATTAAGTAGAAAGACATTTCAGCAGTTAAATATAGTTTAACAACAATTTACTTTTTTCTTTTTTAAATGGATTGGGTTGTATATTTGCTTGTTTGTTTTTTAAAAGTTGAGTCCTGTTGTTGGGAAAAAAAAAAAAGGTTAAATATTTTAGTTTGAAATATCTTTTCCTTAAGCTCCTGATCCATGAAACTAAAGAGATCTGAATATGTGAAGGAAGATATTCATACTGTGAGCAAATTGTGTTGACGGTGGCATGGCAGAACATTTTAGATGCAAATTGTCTATGGGCGGCTAAGAGTTTTAGAAGCGAATATTAATTGGCAGCAGCTCACCTTTTTGGTTTCTACCTGGGAAGTCTTAAAGTCCACATTTTCAGACTATGCTACGTAGCCCCCATCAGAAACTCAGGCCCTTAAAGTGTCTCACGCCTCCAAGAACTGAGACCCCGAAAATCACTAATGCTTCACTGAAAGTGTAGGTGTTGCAGCTGAACCAATGCAGCAGCAATTTCTGACTTCTCAGCCAGACAAAATACCATGTAATGACCACCTTTATCATCCCCAGTGGTAGGCACTGGGCCAGTTGTACAGGTAGTGTTACTCAGTTTACGCCTGGATTTTGAGACTGCAAAAGTAAGGCACAGATATGTAGCATTAAGAGGCTCTGGTATGACTTAACCATAAAGAGAAAGGGAAAAAAAGATGCAGCTGGTGGGAAGGCCACCTTCCTGCTGCCTTTATACAACTGCCATCAACAGAAGACATCTAGAAGAGGAGAGGAGCACTATTTTAGCCAATCGTGTTGCAGATACAAAGGCGAAGGTTCAATACCTCCTCCAAACTATTTGCTGGCCACTAGAGATTTAGTAAAAATCAAAAATCTTGGCTGAGAATCTATTCAGAGCTGAATTCTGACTGAGCACTACCATTGATCCTGTCCAATTCAGGGATGAGGCATGTGAGCAAGGATACTGACAACCGTATCTCTTGGAGGAACTGGAGGACATCAGTCTCCAGGACTTCGCTGCTGACTGTTCCCAGTTAGTTCCTTCATTTTGTACCTTGGGCATCACCAGGGCTGCATGTGAGGGGCGGGTGGAGGGACAGGGGGTTGTGTATCTATTCCTCTTTACATTGATCTTGGTCTCTTGTAACCACTCCTGTTTGTTCAGCGTAGGGACACTTTACTTGATACCTAATCTTCTTGCTGTTTTTGGCCATCTACTCATGTTCCTTATTTCAGTTCCTGCTCGCCGGTACGTTATGCTCTAGTCATCATCCTTAGCTACATAAATCGACTAGCTTTGAAACTGCTGATCCAGACCTGTCATAGCCCTTTCCTTAGCACTATAAATGATGCTGTCCAGGTGAAGGACACCATATTAATGGACATTATGGATGTGCCTGCTCTACTTCAGACTGTATTGTTTGAGAGATGAGAGCAAGTCAGCTTAGTATACTGCCTAACATAAGCAAGCAAAAGAGTAACAGCAACAATATTAGAGAAACCCTGGATTCCGTATCCATTATGAATGGAAAGTTAATGTGGCTCTTTATCACAAAGCTGTAGTTTATACCCAGCTCTCTTACTTTTTATTGTTCACTGAAGAATGGACGCAGAAAAACCTATCATTAATTTCAAAATTAAATGATCCTTAATATTGGTCTGTCTTGCTAGGTCTGTGATGGGGTCAGCCATATGGTACCCAAGGTTTAGGAACTGTTTTGAAAGGTTGAAGCAATCTACAAAGCAGTGATCCAGATAGTGGTTTAACTGACTAGACAAAAATGGAGCACATTATGTGCTTGGCTTAAACTCATGCTTAAACATAAAAGACCAAATTCAGAGGAGATGATTAAGTTAACCTAAAAAGTTATTAAGTCCATGACATTTGTACCTTTCTTCATTTCCTTTTACTGCCTGTATTACACCACTGCACACCCTGTGCACACTTCCTGTTACTTAATCATTTATACCCTAAAACCTGTAGCTACTTTCTTCCATGTTGCTCCACTCTCCCTCTTACATTACAATTCCAAATTTAACCAACTGAAGTTGATCACATTCTGCCCTCTTTCATTCCAGTGGCATGAGAGAGAGAGATTTTATATATCATTTATAAATATAGCCTAACATTATTATATTGAACCTTGTTTGTAACAAACCCCTGCTTTGAACAATCCCAACAGTGAGAACCAGTTTTCTTTCATTATTCCAATGCAGCAAATTGACTAAGCCTAATGCAGAGAGCACTCATTTTTAAGGACTTTTCTCACATCCATTATAATCAGGTTGGACTGTATAGGTTTACATCAAATGTAAGCTAAAGTAGCTAATACAGCTGGTTGAAAAATGGAAATCTGAGCACATTAGTACTGAGTTCAGTAGAACCAGTTGGTTTCATGCAAGAGTGTTTGAGGACCTTAGGCTTATTTCTTCATGGTCTCAAAATGAGGGATTTAAAATTTGGAATACTTCAAGGAAATGGACCACAGAATTGCTGTTATTTATATATCACCCTAGGGGTTTAAGGTGCTTCAAGAGACAAAAGTCACTTGACAAAATTCTGCTCTATCTTTCATGGGTTTTATTTCAAAGGAGCTCCATGGGATTCGATAAGAGTTATCCTAAATTTAGACCAAAAAAGCCTGAAAGTAGAATCTGGCCCACTACAGGTTTGTTCCTTATCTCAGATATGCTGGTATGCAATTTAGATTACATCAGAAAGTATCCCAGAGCTTTAAGTAACACCCTGAACTCTAAACCATTGTTCTTTCTGTCTAGAAAATAAAGCAGGGCTATTTTTTAAAAAAGGTTAATCAGGAGCCATACAAATGCCTGATTAAGCCTTTTTTTTTAAATAATAAAGTTTAAGTTAAACCCAGCAGGGCATAAGAAATCCCAGTGCAGCAGATACAAAATCATTAATCTGAACCACTTCTAATTTCTTCGTGTAATATGTTAGTGGTACGGCTAATTAAATTGTGATCTCACTTTTCACGAAGTATCTTCTGTGATGGTATGCTCATTTTTCCTAATCAGAGATTTTTCAGCAGTAATACAGACAGAAACATCTTACAGTGGTATTTTGAAATAGGGACTGGAAAGTCTTAAAGAATAGGCTTGCACTCTCTGATTTATCAATCATCTCAGAACACATTCAGTAGGAAAATCAGCATGAAAACCCAAGTGCCGAACAAATTGCATAGTACTGAAATGGTAAACTCCACAGCAAATGTGTGCTCTTACTGAGGACAGGTCAGTCATCTTACACTCATGATTGCTTATAGCCATGTTTCTGCTCTCATCTATGCTGTCATAAATGAAGTGTAAATCCTCTGATATCAGAGGAGTTTCTCTGGCTTCAGACCAGTGTAAATCAGATCTGTTATCAGTCCCGTAAGTTCTGCTGATCTTCCTTTCCATTCATCTTCGTTTCAACCTGACATCTGCTGCCATTTTCAAAATGCTATCACGTGCTGCAGCCTTCACCAAGATATAGATTGAAAGCAGAATGAATGCAAACGTGGCTCTAGACTTTAGGTGCAATTGTCCTGTTGCTAAGACCAGGGTAAATTAGGAGGAACTCCAGTTAAGTCACTAGTTAACAGTAGTTGAAAAGAAATTCTGGGCTAGACACTGGGAATTAAAGGTGCTCATCACCTACCTGCAGTGACTTGCCTAATTGGGCTGGTAATCAGCAGAAAGCTTAAGGATATGCCTAGCAGCATGAGTCTCTGTAGGAGAGGAAGGATATAAGCAAACAGCATTAGGGTATATTTAGAAAATATTAATTCTTTTCCACCCTGGATTACAAAGATCTTGCCTTAGACACATTTCTAGGAAAGGCAAGGTATTTTACATTTCTTCACTGCCTGCATGATTAGATGACCTCATGGCTAGGGACAGACATTCAAAAAGCCTGAGCTTGAATTGATTCAATCTTTGCAGGTTATTCTAACTTGGCTGGGCTAAACCAGTTTGTAACCATCCAGACTCCCTTCTGGACTGAAAAAAATACAGGCATGTGCCTGCAGTGGCTCAGGCTTGAAGCAGTCCTCCCTTCCCTTCCACAATTCTGAGCTGTGGGGGGCATGGCCAGGCCCTGGCAGGATGCTCTCATGAGGGAGGGCCATCGCCCCTCCAAGCAGCCTAGCAGGGAATTGATAACACAGTGTTTATCACCCCTAACTCCGTGTCTATCAGCCCATTAAGAAACCAACAGAGGGACATTACCAGCTACCTGTTGATTCTGCCTTTGTCCCGTCTGCCACAGCACAGACCTTAGCCACATATGGTCTGCTAGCTAATGCTGAGATGTGTCTGTGTAAAGCAGAGGGGAGGGTTGGGGAGCAGGGGGAAGCCAGGCAGATACTTGCAGTCCCTGTCAAGCTCCAAACAGGGAGCAGAAGGAAGAGGCCAGCCCTACTGTGTAGCAGAGCATCCTGCCCAGCCCAGAGAGCATGCTGGGATGCTGGGGGACTCTGATTTAACTTAAACCAGCAAGAGGTCTGGGACAGACATTGCATAAACTGGTTTGACCCAAATAAGTTAAGTCTGATGCATTCAACCAAGTTATCTCAAACCAGTTTCGGCCATTTTCAGACAGATTTCTGTGCACTGAATATCTGTTCTGTTATAGGTTTAAACCAGTTTCTGATCACTTTATACTGGTTAATGTGTAATGTCTGTCCCTAGCCCAAGATACTAATTGCCTTTTGTCTCCTTTTCAGCATGACTCTTTCACATACCCTCAGTCTTAAGAAAGTGTTTATGTGAATCTCTGTTCAGGGAAGCACGTTTGGATGAGCTGAAATGCTTTACTATACAGGGACCTCTCTGAGGTGCTCAGCATTTCAACTCAAATTCATTTCATCAGGAAGCAAGGGATGTGGCACCTCTCAGGAGGTGCTCAGCTGTGCCCAACAGAATTACGTTTGAGAAATGCACATTCTGGTATTTCTTAGCATCCCTGAGAGAGGTTGTGGTGACATGTGATGGAGGTTCTGGATCCTTATATACATATTTTTTTTATTTGTTAATTTAATTGAAACAAGTTTTCTACTGCAAATAAGCACAGAGAATGTACAATGAATATTATATTGCTTTTAAAAAACATGATATGGGCTGTATGTGATCAGAGTATCCCCAGTGCTTATTTTCAATTAAGTTCAAAACCACAAAAAACAGAGAATATATTAGGAGACTTTCTCTGCATTCATATTTAGGATATTGGTAGAAACAGCTACAATAATTCCTGTCTCACAGGAGTGTTATGAGAATTAACTCATATTTGTAAAATGCTTTGAGTTCCTGGAATGAAATATAAAGCATTAAAAAAATACTCATAAATACAAAGTATTATTATTTGGGGCTGATTTTCATAGCATCCCAAGAGTAATCCTATTCAATTTTTTATGGAATTACAAAGGAATATAATAATATGATTAAAGGTGCTACAACCTGACTTTTTGAACCCACACATAGTATGCCACTGTTCTTATTGACTGAAAATCATCCTGTTCAGTAAAATTCACTCTGTGCCAATGAGTGATAGAAAGGTATGGTATTTATTTTTGTGATGGACATATGTCAGGGGTATTTAGGCACCTACTGAAATGTTCAAAAGCACCATCATGTAACTCCCATCAATACCTTCATCCCTAGTTGACAAAATAGCTATTAAAATCTTGTCCAAAGTGCCTAACTCAAATGGAAGTTTTCCACTGTATCACATCACTGATATTAAAAAGGTTACTTTAAAATTCAGAAGCCAGATCCTGCTGACAAGGGAAGTGTACCAGGACCCATTTGTAAACATTGATGAACAGTTGTGACCCAGTAAATAGTTTAAGTAGAATACAGCCCCCTGGCCTTGACAGTGCCCCTCGCTTCCAACCTGCTGCCTCCTGCCCCCAGGCCCAGCCCCCCAGTGAGTGGGGAAGGGGGTGGGTGTAGGGCATGGGGACCTCAAGCTTGAACTCTACCAGCCTTTTCATAGGGGGTGCACCGCCATGCTGAGGGGATGCACATGTACCCCCTCCACATTGCCATTGCTTACCAAGGCTGGTAATTAAATGTAATGATTGGTCAGTAAACAAAACAAAGAGCATATATACATATATGAGAATGCGGTGTAAAACACGTTTTTCTTCCCACTATGAATAAATCTGTTCCATGGAAGCATTTAACTGGATTTTCCACTGAGGTATACTTTACTCCTGAATGCTTGAAGAGACGTGAACTGAAGATATTAATGTTTTGTTTCCAGATGAACAGCCTTACATATGTATCCTGTGCAACGGAGATGTATAAGGGACAGCCTGTTATGCATATGCTAGGAAGATACATTAAGACCAGGAAGAGAGGCAGATTTAAATTTAAAACAGAGAGGGGACAGAGTGAAGTGAAAATATTACAGAAGGTTGGTATGTGGATCCATGATTTTGGGTTTATAATAGAAAAAAATAACAGCTCAGGGGGCTTCCCAACAGGCCTCATTGCTGTGAATACAACCAACCCAAGGAGTCTGAGCTAGGTTGTTAAGCATTTGAAAGATGGCTATCAATCATTGCTAAATGGAGTATTCTCAGTGGTCCATCTCTTAGAGAAGCCAGTGAGTCCAACACATGTAGTTTGAAATAAAGGTGGTAGTTGCCTTGAATAAGAGAAGGCCTGCTGTAGCAAGAAGTTGTTGGCGTCTAGATAGTACAGTGCTGTTCAATGCACTGCAGTGATCAGAGAAAGGAGAGTGTTTTCCAAGGATGCAAGGTATTCTCTGTCTTCTTTTATTCCTCTGTAATTAGACTAAGAAATCATCATGTAATCTAGCTTCTGAGCAGTGCAACTCTAGGTCTGTTAAGCAAGCCATTATTTTGCTTTAATACCATTTTCTCTTTAAAAAAAAATCACTGTGATCACTGTTGTGAGGATAATTTTTAATTCATCTGCAAGGAAAGAGCTAAGAAAGGTGCTGATGTATAAGGATTGCTGGAGTTTACAATCGCGTCCAGTTTGTGTCAAGGGACTCTGCACCTTGATGAGGTTTGTGGTGTACAATCAATGCTTTGTTTGGTACAGAAATTTATATAAAGAACAATTTTCAGTAAAGAAGTAACTGTCTTACTGCTGCCCTTACAAGGGTCTACCTTGTTACTGTTGTCACACCAAGAAGTTCCTACTATATCCTGTTTTCATGAACACCGGGAACACGGGGAAAGAAGACCAAAGACGAGACAATGGAGGTATACGTCACAAGGAAGAAAGGGAGGATTCAGATGGTTTTTAAATTATTATAACTTGATTCTGATCTAACAGGCCTTTAGCACATCTATCTTCCTTCTAGGGAAGGATCAGAATATCTTTTTCAGTTCGTAGGCCCATTTTCAAGTATTTTGCATTTGTTTTAGAGATCATGTCATGTTACACATAGGGAAGTAACAGATTTATTCTCTTCCGCATATGATGAAGGAAAATGTCTCCCATGGTTGTATATACAATATGTAATATAACACAAAAAGCATTTAAATTCTGTACACATCTATTCCTAGCAGTTCAATTTTTTTTTCCCCACAAGAAGTTGTTTTTGACATAACAAAAGTTATGAAAAGTATCTGCTGTCCTCAAAAAGGAAAGAAAAATCATTTTCCAAAATACCATAAACACCAAAACTGAAAAGTTTCCACCCCAAAACTAAATCAAAAGCAGTTCTGTTGAGGTGTTTCAAATGAATATTGCACATGCGTGTGTGCACGCACGCACACACACATTTTTTGTGTTTTCTTTTCTATGAAATCCTGTTTTGTCTCACCTAATCCCGACTGTAATTGATACCAGCATTATGAAAGGCAGTTAAGAAGTAAACCCTGAATTCTGTAAATCCCTTTTGAAATGTCATTGCTGTTTTAACTACATGCCTGTCATGTAGGTGAGGTGTGTAGAAATTCCAAAATTATTAGGGCTAGATTCTGACTTTCTCCCTTAGCTGAGTAGCTGTCCAAGCAACAAAACGGTGAAACCCGGTCTGAGGTTCTTGGCAGGGCAGTCTAACGGTGAAAAGCTGAAAAGGGGGTGGCTCGGGAATTATGAGCATCAACTTCTTCTGTATTGCTTCATGACGTAATTAGGTTGGGGTCACTGGGGCAGCCGGCTTGGGTGCTGACCTGGTGGGGGAGGAAAAAGTGGAAGAAACCAGCTGCTACCACAGCTGCACAATTGCACTGATAATGCAGCAGCAGCTGGATGTTGCCACTGCCTCAGTAGCCCGGTCATATTGTTGCACCTTTGGTATTTCTATTTTAAGAATCCAAGAAAACAAGCAGAGGGAAGGAGTATTTCTAACCCAGACCCCTATGCCCCAGCATACGTGTTAATCCCCCTGGCAGCTTTCTCCTTTTTGTCCTCCATGTTCAGGGGAGAGTGGGAGTAAGATACTTCCTTCATCTTCTTTCCTTCATAGCATTGTCTGATCCAGCTTCCACTGAAGTCATGTGCTGTGGGTACATGTACATGGTGACACCATCTCCATCTCAGCTGTTCCTGATTACACACCATCCACCCAGATTTTTTTTGTCTGCTCCATGCTTGGAAATGCAATGGGGGAAGAGGGGAAGGTGGAAGAGAGGTGCTGTTTCGGAGTGTCCATTTCTTTCAGATCTTGAGGCCTTGGTATCTGGCATGCTTGTGAGAAGCTACTCGGGACAACTCCAGCACCATGCTTCTGGGTTTGGAGTGTGAGCAGGAGTAGGTATGGGGCATGTTAAAGACCACACTGCCCCAGGGTATGCTGTTGCCTCAGTGTAGACTTGCAAGACTTGCATTTGGTGCCTGGAGTTAATGAAAGTTTTTCCATTAATTTTACTGGCTTTGTACAGAGCCCTTGATGCAGAACCCAGAAAAATTTAGCTGATTAGGTGCTGAAGTCAGTGTGTGAATATCTTAACTCATTTTAGTCTGTCAAAATTGCATACAAATACAGAACCTATTTTGGTAAATATGATTTTTTGAAGCCTAAATGCAGAAACATTAACTTACAAAGTGTAATATAAAAGCAACTAATCTTCTAGAAAGTGTGTTGATGTGATATGACAGTGCAGAATTCTTATCTCATTAGTGACTGATATTGTGCATAGAAAAGGTGAAAATGCAATATGTTTTTGTCATATGAAATACAGTTAATTCTGCTCATTTCCACTAGGGAAATTTCTAGGTAATTTTGTCAACATGCTCTGTAATGAAATGGATTTCAGGACTCACAGGCTCAGAGCACTAGCTTTCTCAGAAATAGAAATAACAATTTTTAGTCTCGCTCGGGGAAGCTACAGAGAACTATAAAAACATAAATATTTTAAATTGTAACACTTTAAAAGATTAGAAATCAGCCATGAAGAAACTGGCTTCTCTTTTTTCCAGTGGGAGAGGGAAAGAATAACAGGAAAGGAAATCAAAAATGAAGAAAAGCACAAGCTAGATATGAGAATTGAGCCAACTCATAAGAAATGAGCAACTGAGTTTGGATAGAATAAGAACTGGCCTGAATCTTGGTGGCTTTGGGTAAGACTCATGGTGTAACGCACTGGTAACTTTTATGCATTGTGCTTCCTTTATTAGGTGGTCCACAAAAGGATAATAGATTATTCCTGCAGCCAGCTATTAGAGTTTTCCTTTAGTTAAAAGTAGTAGATGCCTGTGCCTGGGCACGGGTGCTGCCGGTTCAAGCTCTGCTAGCAGGCATTGCTACAACACAGAAAATATCATTGAGTAAAAAATGCTCTTCTCATAGCATTCCCATTTGGACAAGATATGGGTAACTGTTTCTGGTATATATACGTTTGGGGTGCAGATGTCACTTCTGTCAATTTTTGCCCAATCAGGCCACAGAAAGCAGCATATAGCGGTGACCAAACACAAGTGCACAGCTGCAGACAGCTTTAAAAATGTCCAGTTGGGTGAATATCTGATGCCTCATGCAATGAGGGGTCAGATTAAGATATTTCAAAATATAGCATCTTTTGTAACTTCTGTCTGAGGAGCTCCCAGCCTGTTGCTGTTTTCAGAATGGGAGGGAGCGGGGAGGGCTCAGTCCCCCCCCCCGGAGGATGGGACGAGGAATATTGGAGGCCCCCAATACACCCCATTCTTCAGCACCAGCTGGGAAGCCCCAAGAACAAACTCCCTCTGCTGTCTTCCCCCCCCTGCCATTCTGAAAACAGGGAGCATTGGCAGAGAGCCTGGCCATTGCCATGGGAACCTGGCTACGGGCTCCCAGTTGCAGCAATCTTCCCTCCCTGCCAGAACCAACAGTGAACTTCTGTTTGGTCTGGAGTAACGTTGTAACTCAGAGCGCTTTGCAGAAATCATTCTGAGTTACAGCTGGGAGCTGCACTTCTGTCTGCACCACTGTTTAATAATGTATGCTCTTTCTCTCTGTTAAGTGTTCAGCTCAGGGTGAATTTTATGGCTCTGCCTAGTGACAGAGAGCCCAGACAGGAGTGTTTTGGAGGGTTTTTGCTGTGTGAGAAGGGCAGAGGTTAACAGAAGGGTTATGGATATGAGTCTATGACCGTGGGGTAGGAAATTAGAACTGGGAGATTCAGTAGTATGTCGCTCCACTGTTGTTATTTACATGACAGTGCTCGCAGCTGTGGATTTCAGCATACTGAGACAATTATGATCCCTGATCCAAAGCATTTCCATAATATGATGTTAGCTCCAAAATGGGACAACAGGCTCTGAGGAAGGTACTCCAGCGATAAAATGAATGTTGAGAAGTGCTGGTTTCACTCTGCAACTTGTGAAGCAAATAAAACAATTGGCTACCTAACCACCAGGGATCCTAGTTTTCTCTGATTAAAAAAAAAAATTCTCTGATAAAAACCATAAAAATCCATGTATTTCCATGGACATCCCCCCCCCAATGCTAATTGGCCAAGGGGCTCTGGCAGAAGTCCCGCCCCTCAGTGCAGATTGGTTGAGAGGGGCAGGCACACATGATGGGCAGCCCTCTTGGCCACTGAGCAACAGAGGAAGACGGGGGCTTCCTTGTATTCCAGCAGCTTCTCCCCTTTGTTGGGCTGCCACAGCAGCCATGAGAACTGCTGGCTCCCACTGTGAAGCCAGCATTTTATTTTCAGTAAATGTTAATTTTCATTCAATTTCAGTAAAAATTCATTTTATTTTCACACTCCTTTAGCGAAGCGTGTGGAATGAGAGACCAAGAAGAGGCAATGATCATCCACATATGTACTTTTTAAATATTTCTAAATACAATCACAGTAGCATTTTTGCGCTCATGTTAAAGAAGCATAAGAAGTCAAGATGATTTAAGAAGTCTCTACCAGTCAGATGGCATGTCTTATCTCTCTGTACCAAGCCTAAGAGAAATATGGAAATGAAAATACCTAAGAACAAGTATATGTTAAAGCACTGGTAATATAATTCTGCTATATCAGGTAACTGTAGGCCCCAATCATACTTGTATCAGTTTATCTGTTTGTCATAAAAGCCTTTCCATGGGATTGCTGTGCATAATAAAACATAATTCATCTCATAAAATGTATGTAATTCAAACAGCCCTACACTAGAACTCTGGGATTTTCAAGAGAGACTAATGCAGCTGGTACCCACATCCCAACTAGGATTTAATTCCTTTAGATTCCTTTGAATTGTGTTGTCTCACTAGTCTACTTGGAAAACAGGACATGGAAATATCTTTTTGGAAGGTCAGCTAAGGTACCCTTATCCTTTAAAATGATCTGCAAATATAGATCAATCCCCTGTTTGTTCACCAGGGCACCCCAAGGGAAGGCAAGATCCAACAGTCATAAACTCCTAGAAGACTGTTTTGGGCTGGACATAAGGAAAAGCTTCTTTATTGTCCCAGTCCCCAGGGCCTGGGATAAACTCCCTCCAGAGGTGGTGCAAGCACCTACTCTGGACACTTTCAAGGAACAGTTGAATGCCTAACTTACTGGGATCATTTGACCCCAGCTGACTTCCTGCCCCTTGGGCAGGGGGCTGGACCCGATAGTCTTGCAAAGTCCCTTCCAGCTCTAATTCTATGAAATCCCATACAAAATTGTATTGGATCAATAGGTCTCATTCACTGTAATGTGTTGATGCCACAGTAATTTGTACAATTCTTGGATAAACAGACAGACGAAAATTAGTCTCCAAGTATCTCCATAAAAACATTACATAATCACAGGCAAATTAAATTTCACCTTTTGACTTCTATGATTTTTGTAAACCACAAAGATAGAACACTTAAGATGCTTAATTTCTTTGCTCCATTGACTTTAATTAAATTTGCCTTCAGCTTATGAGCTTGGTGAGCCTGTTGCATACACATGTATCGGTGTGCATGTGCAGACGCACGCATTTGTTCACACAGCTGGATTTTTCTGAATTTACATAGTTCTATTATTTTGCTATCTTCCGTGCATGACAGATTAGTAGTATGCATCAGACATTATTGCAGTAAAGTTGTCACCTAATTCTGTTGTGTTTGATTGATGGCAAGAGAAATGGCAGAATTCTGACCCCTGTATGAAACCTGCCATTGTATAAAAGGTAGTAAATGCTCAATTTGGAGCATGGGAACTTAGCTTTTGGGTCTGGGTACCCTTCAGACTTGGGTTTTTGATGACTTATTGGAACCCATGGCATTTGAGGTGCATGGATAATGAGCCAATAAAAATACCTTGTGTTTGTTTACACAGAAAAATATATGCTGACTTGTCAAGCATGAAAAATTGTTACTTCTGACTTGACAGATATTCAAGGTCCTAATGAAATGTCCAAATGTATGTAGTTTTAGAGGGAACAAAATAAAAAGAAGACAAATCAACCAAACAAGCAGAATGCTCATCTATTTTCAGCAGATCCAATTTCTTTCTCTGTGCCTGATCCAAAGCCCAGTGAAGCCCCTAGGGAGTTTCCCATTGACTTCAGCAGCCTCTGAATCGATGCTTATATCAGTGAGAATTGGGAGTAGCTCTGCTGAGGTCAACAGAGATATATCGCCATAAAACTGGCATGAGATGGAGTCAGACACATTACTGCTAAGGCAGAAGGTGAAGTTGAAAGGAATAGGAATAATTATGAAAGGTCATAGATTCATAGATTGTCAGGGGTTGGTAGGGACCTTGCAGATCATTGGGTCAGTTCCTCCTGCTCTAGGCAGGAAGACAACTGGAATCAAGTGACCCCAGCAAGGTGTCCAGTCCCCTCTTGAAAACCTCCAGGGTAGGTGACTGCACCAACTCTGGAGGGAGTTTATTCCACAGTCTGGTCACCCTGACTGTGAAGGAGTTTCTCTTGGTATTAAGCCTGAAGTGGCCTTCCAGAAGTTTATATCCATTGGTCCTGGTCTTCCCCAGGGGTGCTCTAGTGAACAGTTGTTTACTGAGCTCCTGATGCACTCCTCTGATATAGCAGTAAGCTGCTATCAAGTCTTCTCTCAACCTTCTCTTCTTTAGGCTAAAGAGGCCCAGGTCCCTCAGCCTTTCCTTGTATGGCTTGCCTTACAAGTCCCTCATCATACGGATGGCTCTTCTCTGGACCCTCTCAAGTTTTACCATGTCCTTATTGAAGTGCAGCACCTAGAACTGGATGCAGTACTCCAACTGTGGTCTCACCAGTGCTGATTACAGCAGGAGCATCACTTCCTTAGTTTTACATGAGATGCATTGGTTGATGCATGCCAGCATTTTGTTTGCCCTCCTGGCCACCACATTGCACTGTTGGCTTATGTTCATGCGGTCGTCAATCATTACCTCGAGGTCCCTTTCAGCCAGGGTGCAGGTCAGGCTGTCACCTCCAATCCTGTATATATGTTGAGGGTTATTTGCCCCCAAATGGAGCAACTTACATTTGGAAATATTAAATTTCATCTGAGTCCGGTCTGCCCAACTCTCAAAGCCTGTCCAAGTCCACCTGTATCAGCAACCTATCTTCTAGCATAGCCCCATTCGTATTGTTCTACCTGTCTTCCTTGCACACAAGCCTTCAAAACTGGACATCTTCCTTTATACTGGGCATGTCTACACATGCATTTAAGTGCACCTAAATTTAGTGGGCACTAGCTTAATGCACTTTAAATGGGTTTAGGCACCCATCTACACATGCAGGCATTAATGCACATAAACAATGTGTGTGGACCAACTAGGGACTGAAGTTAGTCCCAAGTCAGTCAACACACAAAGCATTGAAGTATCCACATGTTTGCTAATGCGCTTTAACTATTTGATCCTAAATTTGATACCTGCATTTGCAGGTATCAAATTTAGGCATAAACAACCTAAATTTGCCATTTTAATGTGCATTAAGAGCATGCATGTGTAGATCCATATTCTTAATGCATATTAACTTAGGCTAATGTGCATTAAATTGGTATGTGTAGATGTGCCCATTCAGTACAAATCCAGGAACTCTGCAGAACCTCGTGAGCAAACTTAGAAACAGACAAGACAGGTAGCCTGCACAAAGCTTTACCTCTCACCTGATCTGTATAAAAAGCCTTTTCTCTGAAGATTAACTCAATACTGGGCTAGATTGTTCTTTTGTTTACGTGGCAGGCGGTGTGTGTGTGTGTTGGGGGGGCGTGGCTAAATGGAAGATGAATTTAAGCCATTGTCTTAAAAGTGCTGATAAGAACTTGTAGCTATATTTCTATCTCATTTTAATTGCTACTCGGGCTTTTATATAATGACAGGTTGCATAATAGGGTTATACTACAGCGATTTTTCTGTCCATAATCAAAAAAAGAGACAGACCCAAATAGTAGGACAGGGGATTGTTTTCAAGTATTTCTGACTAAAATGATCGTGTATTCATTTGCATAATTTATAGATGACCTACCTCTGTGTGTGTGTGTGTGTGCATGTGTAAATTCTGTGTGATATGCAGATGCACATACACACCTGTTGATATAGACCTGCCATATGTGATAAATATTCTGTATGTGAAAGCAGATCTCTGACATAAAAATGCCAGGAAACAGTGTAAAGTCAAGCTCCTGTTCCCTTTGAAGTCGATAGCAAAATTCTCTTTGATTTCCGTGGAAGTCAAATCAAGGCCTTAATTAATAAAATGGCAAAAGCCAAATTGGATCAGTTTTGTGAACGTCTTTGTTCTTTCTGGTAATATTTTTTAACAGATTATCCGTTGGGCAATAAATGTGTTTAGGTTTAATTATATAATTAGGGCAAATGCATGCAAATCAGATAAATGAAACATAATCAGTTATGGAGTTTTGTGGCCAATGTGCACTGCGCATGTGAAGTGTATGGTTTTAAATTGAACTAATGGAACTGTCAGCAGCCATTAAAGATGATAAAACAGCATTTTTAAAAGCCAAACTATATAGTAGTAGAAAACTCAGCGTGCAGTAAAATGTAGATCCACCTGGACGGAGAAGATGTGATTGACAGAGTTTCCTGAATACATATTATTTTCCAACTGCCTCAAATTAGCTACCAGAAGACACACGTATGTTTATTCTGCATTGAAGTGGGCAGAAAACACCTAAATGATGTACCGGTTATAGGACTGGGGACAGTTGACTTGGGGAAATTATTATTTTTTCATTGTCAGACTTCTGGGTCAGGATGACAAACGTTAGGCTTTTAAATACACAAGATATAAAAAAGAATCATGACATCAGATTGTGAAACTGGTTAAACTCTGGACCTTCAATCATTGCTTCCCTGAAGCAACATCCTCTTTTCAAAATGTATGCAATATAAGTATTTTTTTATCTGTACCTGTGGAATGCTACCTGAATGCCCAGAAGATCATGGTAGCATAATACCAAAGTCAGGTGGTGCTGGCAACATCTGAAAGACAAATGTTGCCCCAGTGCAGTACATGTGAGTAGACCCATCAATCCAAGAATTGGCCATATTAGTCAGGTTGAGAACTATATATTTTACTTTTAAAATTATGGAAACCTAGCACTGCTAAATACTGCACTTGGAATAAAGAGTGGCCTTTTATACAACACGCACCGAGATCTTCAGTGGAGATTTTCCCTGGGTCATGCTGCAATAAGGAGCTGAACTGCAACTATGGCAACAGCTCATGCAACCAAATGAGCTAGTTTTAAGCTAGCCACCTTGGATCCTGCTAGTAGTATAGATGCAGCATCGCAGGGCTTCATAGGCTGAAGCTGGTTAAATATTCCGGCAACTAGTCCTCCTTAAGCTACATGCTTCTACAATCGCATTGTTTGCAGCACCTGAGGTATCTGGTTTAAAGCTAACTCAATTCCTGGTAGTCTGATCATTTTTTTTTTTTTCTGCTCATGAAAATGTAATAATGCTATCTTTACTTAATAATACTGAAACAGTCTTAAGGGAGCATTTCAAAGACAGTCTGTGTAGCCTGCTTATGTAAGGATCTGTATGTTATACCAATTGATAAATGAAAGGCATTTTTCCTTTTAATTAATTTATTGTTAATTTCTTTGTTTTGTCTAATGTTAAACCGAGAGCCTTCCTGAATTATGAAAATACACTTGAGTACCTAAGTGATATTGATCTTCTTTCTCATACCTAGAGATATTAAGACCACAATATTGTAACCTGAGGATCAAATTCTGCTCCAACTTCAGGCAATGCAAGCTTAAAATCACTCCAACCCTGACTTAGTGGCACTATACTGTGGTTACTCCAGGGCAGACTTACAGCCCTTCAAAAACAGTGGAAATATTTCCATTGAATTCATTGGACTTTGGATAAAGTCATGTGTGAAAACCAAGTTTGGGCCTTGTTGTCTGAATTTCAAAGTTCAACAAAGATTTTAATTTTTGTTCCCACGCCCAGTACCAATTAGTTAAGCTAAAACAATAGCAGAAGTTAAAATAAAAATGGAGATTTGTTGAACGACAAAATCAATGCACATTCCTTTTGCATATTTTGCATAATAGCCTCAGTGGCTATTTCAATTTAAACTATTCTATGAAAGACATTTTGAATATAAAGTACAATGTACCCAAGAGGACCTAATTCTTCAACTTCCTCCTGTTTTGTACCAAACTCCATTGAGTCCAGCAATGAGTTACTCTTTTTATTTGCTTTTGTGTCAATAAGGATAGGATCAGACCTAGTGATTTTTTTATGTCCTCATTCTGCATACTGGAACAGTTTTCCACTGGGACTGACACTCATTTTTATTAAAATTCTAGCTTTAAATTTTTTATTTCTTCTGCCTGTACTTGCACTAGGAAAACATAGCCAGTAACCAGACCTGACAGTGTAAGGAAAGCTGGTAAAAGATAAGGAAGCTGAAGTGGAAGAAAACATTGAAGCAATGAAGAGATAATGAGGTTATCATAGTATGGTGAGCCAGAGAGCTGGCTTATTCCAGAGTGGGTGTCTCCTTTTGGAGATGTTCTACTTGGTTAAATATTCACGGGCTGTGAGAGACAACAGCCCCATTTTCTTGAGACCAGTACATTAACCGAGGGAAGAGAGAAACCCAAGTCCAAGTTGCTGCCTTGACTCTGTCAGACATGGACTCCTTTGCTTCAGGTTAGTGATCTAACCGCTGAGCCTAGTAACCATTACATGCATGTGTGTACACCTGTCTGTGGGGGTTGCTCACCCTGCTGAATGTTAGTGTTTCATCTATGCTTCCGATCTATGCAGCTGAACATTTTAAGGACACCGAGAAGATCCTGGAGAGAGCACTGAACGAGAGGTCAGATTACTACCTCAACAATAATCTCAAACCCAACCCTACAAAACCAGTGCGTTCCATCTGTGAAACTGAGATGCAGAATGACACCTGAATATCATGGGGGGTGACCAGAGTCTTGCACATCGGAAACACCCAGTCTTTGTAAGGGTAACACTGGACCATGCACTCAGTTACAAAAAGCACATTTTAAATACCAAAGCCAAGGTCAAGACATGAAACAACATTCTGCATCAGCTTGCAAATTCCAAACAGGGAGCGCATCCAGCCACCCTACACACTACTGCCTTAGCAGACATTTTTTAAGAAAAACTGAACCATCTTTGTTCTACTTTTGTGCCAAATGGGGAAACAAATGTGAAGCCTGAAAAATATTCGCACTATGGAAAAGCCATTTTCCACTGAGTTCTTGTTGCAACGTTACTGACATTTTTTCTTCAGGAAATGGCTATCTTGAGTAATTTTGCTAATGCAAGGCTTCTTTACTCTTTACTGCAATTTACGGGCCTGGACTTTCTTAAGATGACCTGCATTTGATGCAAAATAAGAAGTACTGTTTAATGAAGTAGGGTTTTCCTCAGAAAACCCATTCCTCTTCTGCTCCATGCACTTCTAGTAGATTTTTGGTTCCACTTAATAGCAGGTCAAAGGTTGCTTTCTTTCCTGTTCTGAAATCCTCTAAAGTACACATGAACTAACGAGAAGATTGTAGAGCACTGAATGCCTAAAAGAAATGCTGATGGTGCTGTGTAAGCCTTTCCTCTCTGGGTTATAAAACATTGAAAATCTCCTGCAAAACTGTCTGTGCAAAGGAAATTCCATCACCCAGAGGACCACACACCTGACACTTCTCTGTAGAGGAGAGAAGGGCCTTAGTGCCTTTGCTTCATCCAGAACAATAGATGCATTGCAACTTACTTTCAACTCAAAGATGAAGAAAGATGTTTTTGCTATGCTGAAATATTGATTATAATATGAGAAAAAAAGACTAGTTTAATTGAAGGTTTCCCATGGAAAATGTCTGTCTTGGTGAAACATCAAACAACTGAAATGTTTCTGAAATATTGATTAGGAGACCACTAAAACTGGTAGTTTTTGTACTCATGTCTCATTCTCCTTGTTTAGACAAATCCGTGGCTGACCTCTACCTCCCACTGTAAGGAGGTCCCATCATGTGGGAATTAGGCCTACATAAAAGAATGGGAACACAAGGCACCTGAAGCATGCCTCCCACAAGGCAGTATGGCAACATTTCTGATTTTAAAACATTTTAGTTTTGGGCAGAAAAAACAAAAGCTTCTTGATGTGTCATTTGGTTGTTTTTCCCCCTTTACAGAAAGCCAAAACTTTCCGTGGAAATCAAATTAATCCTCAGTCAAAAGCATAATATTGCTGGAAAAACATACGGCCAGCCCTACTTTTCCCCCCTTCCAAAATGCTGTAACATCTTTGAACTGCATCACTATCACAGGAAGAAGAGAATCCTAGCACGGCACTCGCAAGTTGAACAGTTGCTGTCAAACTGCAGTAATGCCATAAATAGCTGATTAGAGATTTTTTGGTCTCTGAGGTCGAGTGTTGAAGTGCAGCTTTGAAAGGTCACTTAGGAACACTTTGAGGGCTGGGTGAAAAACTGGGAATGCATCTGGAAGTAATAAATGTTTTCAAACTACTGAGTTTACTTCCTAACCTGTTTTTGAAAGTGGGTGCTGCTTGTACAGTAGTTTCTAGAGATAACCACAACCACTCTCCAATTGGAGTAGAGTAGTGTAGCCTCCTTAAAATATTATATTTCTTACTGTTTGAAAGGATATTCTAAAGTTGAAAAAGGGTGCCTAGGATCTGGAAGTACTGGAAGGAAGAAAAGAAAATAGGTGCTTTGATTGAACAAAGTTATATTGAATCTTCTGAAAATACGATAGGGCTGTTGAGAGAACAGCAGGTGTACAGCAGATAGAAAAATCATCAGCAAAATTGCCTGCAACTGTCAAATCAGAAGGAACAATAAAACAAAAATATACAGTCAGTATCAGTATGAATAAACATTCATTAAATTCACCCACGATAGATAGACATGTAAGCAAGCACAAAATTAGAACACAAGAAATGTTTTTAAAACCGTTTCTCTTTGTTTAAACCAGTAGCTACTTTTACTTTCTGATGCGCATGATTATTTCAACCACAGGAGGGATGAAACAGCAGCGTTTCTCGCTTTCCCTAAATTTCCCTCTTCACATGTAACTGAGATTGAATAGAGATTGATCCTACAGCCCATTTTCTTCCATAACAGAGTTTGGAGTTTAATAAGAATCATGAACATCACTTTTGGAAAGTATCTCTAATACGTGGACATTGCTTGGAATCGCACACTTGTAAGTTTGCAAATGCTTGTGGACATTTCAGTTTCCACGGCAACATTTTTTTCCTCAAAAGTAATACTACATTAGCAGATTCTCTCAAATCAAACCAAGTTGTATCTGACCACATGTGAATTATTATTTCCTAAAGTGCTGTTATTGAGACTCTTTTTTTGAACCCGAAAGCTTGCTTAATAACTATTCTCCAACCATTTGGGTCAGTCTAATAAAAGATATCAAATTCACCCAAAGAACTTTGTCTGTTATGGAGACTCAGGAAGATACTGGGTGCTTGGCAATCAGTCGATTTTGAACGATGTCAATTTCAAACTCTGTCAATTTCAAAAGAATTCTTTCTGGAATGACATCATAATACAGCGGAGCCCACGGACTGGCCATCAGAGGGGTGTTTGACAGGATCGTGAAAGTTATTCTTTGTGAACGGGTTACATCTATGATTTGTGTTTGGTCCTGCAGATCTGTGGTTTGGTTTTTGGGGTTTTTTACTACAGTGTCTTGCTAGGCTAAGTAAATAAAACAATCTAATTCATGGGACTGAATGAAATTCCAGCTAGATTCTGCTGCTTTCATTTTTCATCTATGTATAGTTTTCCTACCAGGCGTATCACTATGATATCTCCACAGGATCTCTCTTCATAGACCTAATATAATGTTTGCAATTTCTCTGACCCTGTCTGAACAGGCCACCTGAAATGTGTGCCGAATAAACATCACAATTCCCCTTACAGGCTTCTTTGATAAAGTTGTTCCTGACATCTTTTTTGAAACAGGCGGCAGTGTTTGTACACTGCTGGTGTTGGGTGATGTGAAGGAATTCTCGTCATCTTGAGGAATTTTTGAAGAGACTTTAAAAAAAAAAATTAAAAATGTGTGTGTGTGTCTTTGTTTTCCTAACTGGGATTATACTTGATAGGAACAGGCTGAAGTCTTCTGTAGTGGTTGCACTGAAACTTCATGTAAGCTTCTAGGTATGAAAAAGTTCCCTAAGAACCCACAGGAAAGCCAGCAAAGGAAAGAGAAGCTGTGGTGCCTCGTGTTCAGCATTAAAGTTCACAGCAGCGTATGGCTTTCTTTTCCTTGCTGTCATCCTTTAAGATCATAAAGCAGCGCACATCAAGGGATTGCTAAGAAAAAGACCTCTGTTCCTTTTTGTACAAAATCCGCTTGATGCTTATGGACATTCCTCATGCTAAACCCCCGTTCAGATACTCTTAGGAATATTGCGCTGAATGGTAACAAACCAAAGGGGATAGATATTATCATTTGTAACTTTCGAATGAAAATTCATCTTCTGTGGCCAAGCTTTGAGATTGAATTGGGCT
>JAGPOW010002173.1:8315689-8333417 GCA_030014935.1 Caiman crocodilus | reverse complement strand
CAACCACCATCTGACATTGGTGGCTCATGTTCATCTTGGCATCAACAATGATGCCAAGATCCCGTTCCTCCACCGTGCTAGTGAGAGGGGAGCTTCCCATCTTGCAGTCATCTATGCAGTTAGTCTGGATTTGGACAGGTAGACCTCAGGTCACAATTTGATCCATTTAATAGAGAGGACAGGCATGATATCTTTCTGGCTGAAGTTATAACCTTTCGTGGCCAAACGTGTTCAGTTGGAGAAAATGTCAATCAGAAAAGCTGACTCAGTGTCCCAAATCAAAGTAATAGGTATGTCAACATGTTAGCAAACCATAAGAAAATATCCAATATTATCTTTTGGATTATGTGGAAACTGATACACCATTTTAACTATCACAGGAAAAATATCTGATACAGAAAGAAAAGTCTCTGAACTTCCCAATCAGTTAATGCCAGTATGCATATTCGTGGTGAGTAATAACTGCTCTGATTTTTTGACAGGTCTTCTTGAATAATTGTTCAAGGTTGCATTTTTTTTCACTATGCCAGCAATGTGCATGGCTAAATATTATTCATCAAATGTATTACTTAAACATATTTTTAATTGGTTAGGATATTGAATTAATTGAGAATAATTTGTCTACCACTTGACCAGGTCTTTCTAGTTAAATACATTTTCAGATTTCTGTTACCTTTGTACATGGTTTTATTTCTAGTTAATAACACCAGTCAACAAAATACATGATGATGTGTGTTATTTAATTATGATGATAATCTTTTGAATCAGGAAAAGCTCACAAGGAAGGTAGGCAAAAAAAGAAGTCCACTGCAGGCTCTAGGTGTAAATACTGGCACAGAGTTAGTTATGGCTGCCAGAATACCAGATTAACACTCCCATCTAAAAATGTACTTCCCTTTAAAACAACTAACTGAAACTAATTGGACATATTATATAATGTTTGCATTGTGGCAAAAAAGCTTCCCAAATCTTTGCTCGCAGCACTTCAGTGCCTTATTTTCCACACTTGAATAAGTTTTTCAAACACTTCCACCTGAAAATGCACTCCACAAATCTCACACCTCTTTTAAATGGGTGGAAAAAATGCTATTCTTGTTTGGTGCCAACTCAGGTAATCATATTCAGATAATTAATTCAGCTAAAAAACACCGGATTTAAATTTGTGGAAGTTATTTGTTTATGTATGTGATAAAAAACAGTATTTTTGGAATCATGTAACACTAGAAAATGATGAATTTGCACTGGCTTTAGCTATAAATGTAGGGCCCATTTTTTTTTTTACTGCTTCATACAGTCATTTATCCTTGTGCAAAGTACAAATAAAGAGCAGGTTATTATTTGTCACCCGTTTTGTGCTGTAAAGATTCAGGTTCCCAGCTTTTATTAATAGCAGCATGAGTGATTCATGTTAAGTCCTGATGAGTTCATAGTGCTGCTGAACACTTTGTTCATTAATAACATTACAACACTAAGGCCTTGTTAACCTCTTGTAGCCCTTCTTCTGTCACAATTTAAATTCTCTCTAAAACAGTTTCTGTAGGAGCTAATACAACATCTTTCACGTTGCTTAGGCTCACCGGTTCAAACAGTGTTCTTCCAGCATTGTGTCCATTTGTCCTGATCTTATTAGTCAAAAAGTCTATGATGTATGTGAACATCCTTCTCTCTAACACTATTTCTTCTAGGAGAGTTTCACATGCTAGCTTATGTGGGTTAAAACTCCAGGATCCTCCTTTCCTTTAGGGGCATATCTTCCCTGCAAAATTACCACTAATGTTTGGCACCTGCTTTAATCTACCTTGGGCTGTGAGCAGCCACATCACAAAGCCATGCCTTAAGTTCTTGTGTCTTCACTGCTGCTGCCTTTTTGATTTCCAGGGGCATATGACTTGGTTCTTTGTGCTGCAGTGAATGGCTGTTTGATTGCTGAGAACTTGTCTGTCCTAATGGGGAATTGGGAGGCCTTGTGGGAAGGCACTGGAAGAGTAACAGATTTCTGATGGTTGAGATGCCGCCCTGAGTGCAAGTAACAGCCAGCCCCAGGTGAGCACCTAGCCTCCGCTGACAGCACTACCAAATCAGAAGGGTTTTGTTGTGTGGACATGAGGGGCATTACCAGCATGTGGTGAGGATCTAATACTAGGATTTTAATACAGGTTATTTAACATGGGCTAATTTAATGTGCTCCAAATGTACAGAGGAGGATGATTTTTTTTATTAGTAGTTTATTACTTTAGTGCCCGAATGTCTCTATCTGGAACAGGGGCAACGTGTTGCGGAGAGGCAGCATGATAGCAATGTTCATCCCCCATTCACCATTGCAAGTATGTTTGTGAAGGTACCCAGACTTGTAGCTAGTCTGTTGGTAGGTTGATCACCAAAGCAGCTGGATGTTTTCCAATTGGCAGCCTTTATTTTAGGAGGAGTTGATGGATTTTTCCTGATCAGGTCAGTTTTTTAAAATGATATTGTTAAATCAGATTACATTTTGGGCCAGTTAACCTTGAGGCTTAACTTTTCAGCAACTTTAGAGTCAAAATAAACTTCTGAGTTATGGGCTAAATACCGCTACAATGCCTTTCCTTCAGGGGTGGGGATTAATAGCGTCTGAAATTTCTGACTGCGTGCAATACATCTCGGAAATGTGTCTTCTTTTTAAGCAGCCATAAAGCTGTTGTAACTTCAAGGATCATGCCATGTAATTACATGGTTTACCTTTTCACATCACTGGCAGATATCCTTCATTTCCTTTTACTGACTTCCCATGGATAGAACATTGGGCAGTTATGCTTCCTTAGTATTTGTAGCTCAGTTTGATTTCTGATCTATTTGTGTGTGTTAAATGCAAGACTTAAAACTAATGCACGCTCGGATTTTATCCGTAGTTCTGATACGAAGCGTAGATCTATTCATTAGACACACACCAGCTCAGAGCAACACCGAAGACCAGCACTTGGGGACAAATGACAGGAAACACAGCATGTGTGTGTCACTAAAGTGCTCCAGTCTCTGTGTAATTATGGAAGTTAGTTATTTCTTAGCCTGGTCTTTATTAATTTAAGATATTAAATGATTCTGTGAATTATTTTCATATCTCTATATATTTCTGTTTATTCTTTCTCAGCTAAGCCATTTGCGTAGTATTTTAAAGCTTAAAATGAGGCAGGGACCTACTTTTTAGACAAGTTCGGGCCCTCTGCATTGTTACCCTTTCCTAATACTTTTATTGCAATATTGCCTAAGAGCTACAATAACAGACCAAAGACTTTATTGTGCTAAAAATGGTACAAACAAACCTATGTTCTCTCTCCTAATTTATAAATGTATGAGGATCAAGGAAACGGGGGCCAATGTAGTTGTATGCACCAAAGCAGCTAATTCTGCATCTAAAAGAACTCATTGGTTGCTTGGTACATTGCTAAAATGAGTAAGTAACGTAGCTATGTGGCTCCGAGAGCAGTAATGTTGGTAACCGTGTTTGAATATGTCCTACTGGGCTAGAGTCTATATCCCAAATCAGATTGAGAAGAACTTTACTCCATCACTAATTCCAATGAAGTGAAGGGGATCCTTGTTGGAGTAACTGATGGCTTAACTGAAGCAGAAATTGCCCATTGCCATAATTTGTGTCCTGTTCTCTCTTCATTTTGCCTTTCAGGATCATTTTAAATCACTTTCACAGGATTGCTGTAGAATTTTCTTGCGGGGGGGGGGGGGTGTTATTTTGTGTTTAAGTTGGTGCAGTTGCCTTTTGCCAGCAGCTGCACAATGCCTGCAGGGGCTGAGTCGAAATAAAAATATGATCTAGAAAATATAGTCTGTTGTAATTGAACAAATTACCTTGGATAGGAAAGGGAAGTTCAAACTCTGTTTCCATTAAAAATGAACAAGATGGTCATTATACTCCTGAATCTTTATGATATAAATGTTTCCTAGGAAGTAACCACTGATATTAGAGTAGACCAGGTTGGTGGCCAGTGAAAAGTGGCTGCTTAATTGGAAGAGTAATATAGTCTGATGTGGAAATTTTTTTTTTTTTAACAAAACAAGGATGATTGCACTAAGAGGGCCTTATAGAACATTAAATCTGCTTGTGGATATGGTTCTCCTTGGAAGTTTTATGCAGGGACTTCAGCCCCTTTGAAGCATCCTTCTATGAGTGCTGTCAGTTCCCATGAAACACTGTTACTCAATATACATAACGGACTTAGGCCTGTGCAAAGTGGCTAGTATTCTCTTCAGATTCAGCCGATGTGGGGGACAGAGATTTGATTTGGTGATTCAAATCCATTTCGCCAAATCTGATTCTGAGATTTGGCTGCTGCCAAATCTCCGAAGTAAACAGCCCCCAGCCCAGCCCTGTCAATGGCTCCCTGCCTGGCCCCAGCATCCTGGCTCTTTAAAAAAAATAAAAATAAGAGCCCCCATTCACCAGCTCCTGCCAGGCAGGGGACAATCCCTGCTGCCCTCAAATGCCCCATGCTGCATGGGGAGCTCTGCCACAACCCCCAGAAGCCTCAATGGCTGCTACAGAAGCTGGAGTATGGGGTGGTGGTTGTTGTTTGTGCTGTTTGTTTTTTTTTAAGAACTGGGAGGTAGAGCAGGCGGGGGCCAGGGGCCTCATAGCAGAGCCCCTTACATGGGGTGGGGGGGATTGTACTCCCACCTGGCAGCAGCCAAGGAGCTGGGACTTTTTTTTTTATAAAGAGCTGGGAGCTTGGGCCGGGTGGGGCAGTCATTGGCAGGCCTGGGAGGGTGGGTGGGGGTTGGGGGACACTCAGGGGGCTGGGGGAGCAGGCAGGGGATGGGGCCTGGCAGGGTTCCCCCCCATGATCTCCCACCCCCTACTTACCGGCATGGAGTCCAGGTCCAGCTCCCTGCAGTGGTGAGTGGGGCCTGCCCAGATCTCTGGAGCTCTCCAAATCTTTTCCGAATCGATTCAGAGACCTTCGAATCAATTCAGACCTTTTTATTGGTCTCCCGATTCGATTTGGATTCAGAGATTCGGCCACCGAATCAAGCCGAATCTCCTCCAAATCGAATCAGCACCCACAGTTTCACACAGCCCTAATGCTGGTTGTATAAATTAGCCTAGAGTGGGCTAAATGATGTCTTGTAACATTTTTTGGCTGGAGTAATACTTCCTGTTTCTTCCAGGATTGTCTTTACAAGCCATCAATCCCCTGCCCTTCCCACTGGCTGCCACAACCACAGTCATCATTTTTTTAAGGTTGGATGCAGTCCTGCAAGCCTTTTGCCCATAAATGTTATTTAGCCTTCAGTGGGGATTGTGTGGTTGAATGTCTTCCAGGATTTCATTTGCTAAAACCACCATTCCACAAAGGATCCCCTCGTTATTATTTCTGTTATTTGTATTATACAGCTCCAAGCGAGTCAGAGCCCAGTGGACCTAGGCAGTCTGCAAGTGCATACTAAGATGGAATCTCTGCCCTGGAGACCTTGACTACTAAATAGATAAAGGGTGAAAGAAAAGGGCGCAAGTCAGAGAGATCAATGTGATCACACTGAAAGACTGGAGAGTGTATTCAGGATTGTGCTCTGAATTATTCACTCACATCTCCTCCTGACTCCTTTCTTATTTTTACTTGGCAAGGTAGCTGTGTATATTGAAATTCATTTTGCCCACATGGAGGTCAATTCATTCTACAAAGACAATCCAGGAAAGGGCTATGACTACCGATCATTGCCACACCAGACTCGCATCTAAACCAATAACCCAGAGCGATGCAGAATGGTCATTTATATAATTATTTTAACTTTCTGCTGGAGGCAAATTTCATAGGTCTCAACTGGCACGAATGATATGTTAAATATTTCACTTGTTGATAAAGTTGGGGAATGTGTGTGTTCCTCTGAAATCCCTATGCAAAGAAGGATGGAGGGAACCAGGCACATTTCCCAGAAAGTAGGAATATTTTAATTTTTGCAAATTCAAGAGGCAGTAAATAAAAATGAGGGTAGATTTCAAAGGTCAGGCAGATTATGCTCTAAATAGGATTTGCTGCATAATATCCATGTTGCCTTAATTGGAAAAAGGAGCAGATGTCAATACTGCTGTTTTCTAAACTGTTTACCAAAAACATGCATGTTTTCATTTAGAGATTTTATTATCCTACTGATCATAGTGCAGATAGGAATGATTTAGAGCAATGCCCTCCATACATAACAGCCTAATCTCTTCTAAATATTTATGATTTCACTGATGTGTGGCAGAATGCTAATCCAAATGTTAAACAGCAGCAGTACTTAGTAAAGGTAGTGTGCTAATATTTTTGTTTCTTATATGAAGGATAAATAGGCTTAATCTTTATGTTGTTTACCCCGGGTGTTATTGATTTAAAAGAGTCTCTAGCCACCAGTAAGGACATCATTTAAATGTTGGTAGATGGCTTTGAAAGTTAGTCTTTCACCAGTTTCTTCTTGTTTGGTGCCTATATATCATGCTGATGGCATCTATTCAATGCTTAAGATGAACGCATGTAATGATAAAGATGGACATTTGCAATATTAGGCTCTGTTTAATGTACTAGTTAACAAAGCAATCAACATCTGCAGTTTCTGTAGGCCAGACCTTCAACTGGTATAAATTAGCAAATATCATTGACCTCAACGGAGCTGCATGGATTTGCATGGAGGATCTGGTCTGGTATAGTTGGATACTGATTTTTGTCACTTTCTGATTTGCACGTTTTCTACACACACCCATCACTGAAGTGATGTCTGGTCTTTGCCTTTTAAAATGGCTGAAAAATAAAGCCTCGATATGCTGCCAGGATGGGGAATGTCAAGGTTGCTTTTTGCTTACAGTAGTGTGTACTATGAAAAAGCTAGAGGAAATAATGGTCCCCATAAAGCTTGCAATGTAAAAGAGAAACCACAGGGGGAAATGATGCACAGCAAAATTCAGCATGCGCTATTGAGAATGGGACCACTTGGTAACAGAAACAGATGCAGCTTCCAATTGTTTTAACTTGGAAAAAAGGCAAGAAGAGAGTAGGAAAAAAGATTGACTTGCTTGTTAAGGTAACGAGGCACTGTATTTCTGAACTCTGTTGATGACCCTGTACAAAGCAAGAGATACAGTCAAACCATGTGTTTTAAGCTATTTGCACTGGATATAGTGAACTGAATTCAAGATGCATCAGGTTCCTATAGACCTCCCAAAGTTTGCTGCAAAGGAACTGGGGACTCAGTTACTCTTTGAAACTATCATGCATCATCTGGGACGTTACCAACAAGCCACCTGCAAGCATATATCTGCCATATCTTTTTATATGGCCATCAATTTCCCAGGTAAGCTACCTCTGGCTCTTGATTTTTTTTTTAAATAGCCTCAAAATAGTTACCCTCAATGCAGTGTATATAGGCTCAAACGTGATGAAATCCCTTTGCTGAGCAGTGCACGACAATCTACAGAAGCACATTAAAACATTATGACAATCTTGTGCTCCTTTTTTTTTTTATTCTATCTGAAGGTATGTCTTAACAAATCTGTTTGAAAAGACGAAAAGGAGGATAAAAGGCTGGGGTTGTGGGTGGGAAGGGAATGCATACTGGAAAAGACAGACAGTTCCTTTAGTAAATCTGTGCCTCCCTGATCTCCACTCCCTTTTCCATTTAAAAGGACTCCTGGGGAATCCCTAAAGGCCATTGTCAAGGCTTTTAATTAAAACACAATTAAAAGCAGCCAAGAGTTTATACAGGTTGCAAGGAAGAAAAACAAATCTAGGACTTAATTCAACCAGTTGTTGGCCTTGTGGCTGAGGCTGCTGGAATCCTGCATGGCATTAGGTGCTGTTTTGTTTTGCAAATCAATTTAACATTTTAGCCTAAATGCAGACAGTCAAAAAGCCTGAGGCTGAATCAGTTCAACCATCGCAGGTTAATTTAAGCTGTGTGGATTGAACCAGTAAGCAAGTGAACAAACATTCATGTTTGATTCCAGAAATGCCTGCAGTGGCCCTGGTCAGGCACCAGGGGGCAGTAGAGCACATTTCCCTGCTCAGCTGGAGCGAGGGGATCTGGGACAGGTTCAATAAGCGGATTTAACCTAAATCAGCTCAGTCAGATACATTGATCCAGATTTATCTTAAATGGGTTTTGGCCATTTTGAAAGCAGTTTCTGTGCACTGAATGTTACAGATTTGAACCAGTTTCCAATCACTTATACCGGTTTATGTGTAACTTCTGTCCCTAGCCTTAGAGATTTCTAGTAATTCTATGGCAATGGTCAAAAATTAGTTTCTTTTGTGGAAAAATGAAACAGCCATGGTGGGAGAAGTGGATTCTCACTGATGGCTAATTAAGTCATAAGATTGTGACTTAAGAAATCATGTGATTAACTGAAACAGGAAATATATTTATTCGTAATGCTTCCAATTTTCACTCTAGTAGGCCTTTTGACATGCTTAGATTTTAAGCACGTGATTAAATGGTTTGCTAGGTAGTGGCCAGAGGATTCAGAACCTCCTAAAACTGAATCGTCATTAGGAAACCTCCTTTTATAAATAGTAGTAACTCCTGGAGTCTGAATATGCAAGTGTGGGTTTATGCCGATCCGCTACCTGTTTTATATTTCATTTTGTAACCTATATAGAATATTGTGTAATTCTTATTAATGTATCCTTGTGTATGAATTTCTTAACTTGGCATCAAATACTTGATAGTAAAATATTAATCAAGCACTTGAACTCCATTGATTTTCCTCCCTTTTCTATTACTTCCATGACTGGAAAATGTGTAAAGGTGTAAATACTCTGGAAACACTGAAGTTGCTGCAGGAAAGAAAAATCCCAATATTATAGTGTTTACATCTTGATATATGTGTCTTTGTTGTATTTTGGGAAAGCATCTTAAAAAAAACAAACAAAAAACCAAACCCCGCCTCTCTCGAAACCTTGACAAGTAGTTGATCTACTTTATAGAAAAAAACTTATAGAGAAGCATAGGGAATTTCTGTATTACAAAAAAATAGACCATGGGAACCAGAGAGAGCACATGGTTGTTGCTGCTATTCACACTACTTAGGAGCTGAGAAATACATTGTGCCGTGCATTCTTGCATCTCTCTGGATGACTGCATTTGTTCTGTTCACAAAGTTTTGTTATTCAACAGCCAGTAAAAATGTAACTTAAAAATGTGCACTGAGCTCTTCTACCTGTACACACTGTAAAAGTGTGCCGAACATCAGGAATTAAAAGATGATAGTCCCACATGTCCCAAAGCCATTAAATCATGGGTGCTTAATATTTCCCAAGGCTCCTTGCCTTCTACTGTGTATGCTGCTAGCATAATACTTTACTTCAGAGTTAATTCAGATTGCCCTTTGTTTCTCCCTGTTCTCTACCTCATCCACACATGTCACCCTTTCGCTCAAGCTAAACGGTGTTTTCTGCCAATGCTATTTGGTTTGTGTGGGGCTGTCGGCGAAAACCTTAGGGAGGCTTTCACTGAGAGAAGATACAGGCAAAGTCACTCGAGTGCTAACAGTCCTTTAACAAATAATAATGGACTACAGTGTTATCCTAAGAGCATTACTGCTCATTAGGTATTAGTTACAGCAAGGTGTCAGATGACATTGAAGGTCATGCAATACAGCTGGATGTCTGTAGTCTTTTACTTAGTAAATCAACTAATCAAAATTATTGAGAATCTAATGGAAAAATCTGAATTATGGCTCAGAATATGTGTATCTAATATATGGACGTAGTTCTCCTTTTGAAGTGGAGTAAAGTAAGAGCAATTCTACTGAAGCTGATAGATTTGTATTGATGAGCAGGCTCAGAACTGGGCCCTTCCCACTGCCTCAGCATAATAACTCTATTTTCTCACATACGTGTCTGAATGCACACAGTGACACTAAATGTAATTAATGCTTAGCTCTCAGTATCAGTTTTGTACATGGAGGTATTCAACTATTAATTCATTAATTTGAGGGGTTGGGACAAGGCTTAAATTGGATTTGAATCATGCAAAGGTTTTGTTCCACCTTCTGCACAAAGGTTAATCTCGCCCTCTGTGAAGCACTTTGGTGCTAATATATGTATGAGACGTTTTGGTATCAAAGCAATGAGATTGGTTTGTAGAGGCCTCCTGTCACGCCAGCATTCAATGTTGCATCTAACGGCCTTAATTCTTGGCATGGGCAGCCTCCGACAGCTGTCTGCTCCACTGGCCATTGGAGATTCATTTTCCATCTGCATTCCCCACTTAGAAGACTGGCATGTCACAGGACACCTGAATAGTACCCAAGAGTACTATAAGACCCAATAGTAGTATGAGTTCCTATAATCTCCTTTTGGCTGAATTTGAAAGATTCTCTTCTCAACAATGAGGAAAGTTTGGGGATCGATGTTGCACAGAAATTGGTGGGTTTCTTTGTTTCTGTTTTGGATTTGATCTGCTGTGATTGCCAATGTCCTGCTCTTGCATTAAAATGCAGATTAATTTACTTGCGAAGGCAGATGTTGAGAATGGCATTCCCAAATCTGCATATGCCTTGGAGTGGATAAGATATTGCTTTGAATGGCCTCAATAGCTGCTTCAATAAATAGCATGTGTGGCTGCCTATACACGTGCTCCTTTGTGTTCTAATTAGAATGCGATGGAGCAGATGCAATTAATCGAGTCTACTCCACGTTTAATTAGAACGCTCCGGTGCCACTGCACTGTCACATGTATTAAGCCCCCACGCATTTTAAAATGGCCGTGGGAGCTTTATCTAAACCTCATTGATGGAGGATTAGGTAAAGCATCCCACAACCATTTTTAAATGGAGGAAGGGGACTGGGCTGGTTGTATTCAAAGCCCTATACAAAGCACAGCTCAAATCAGAATAATTCAGGAAAATATTATTTCTGAAATGAGTTTTAACAACGGGCTGATGTTCTGTTGCTGGTATCTTGGTGAACAGTCTGCTTTTAAGGTGTAATGCCAAATGGATACAGCAGCACTTAAATTAACATGGTGAACCTACACTTTCTCATTCTATTTAAAAAGATAACAACTGAGAAACATTTATTAGTAAAACATCAACTCTATTTCCACATTCTGAAACAGAATATTAGAGCAACCACATTTTAATTTTCATGTCTATAATTTGTTAAAATCATCATTATACAATACAATTAGGTCTTTTCATATCTTTCAACTATTAATTAAAAAGCTATAATTTGAAATGCTATAAATACTGCAGTAGAGACACTATTGCATCATAGAGTTAATCCTAAAGATCCTTTTGCTGGTAGGTGCTGTTTTATATTGAGCGCTGTGCGACTCCTCTTCATTGCTAGCTGGTAGGGGAAACGCACGTACCAGCAACACGGGACCAAATTCAGCAAAGCAATTAAGACTTTGCTTAAGCATTACTGAATTGGGACTGTAACAAAATTTGCAACACACAAGTCCTCATATAAGATGTTTCGGATTATTCCCACTTTACTTTGTTTTCTCTTGTCCTTGCCTTCTTCCATATAGCACGGTGCGATTTCCCTATGTACTAGTTTTGCAATGACATGAACCAGATTGTTTTTCACCCTTTGCAAGAAAATGTATCCAGGCCAAGCCAGATCTAATAAAAAGACTTAGATGCCTACAAAATAGTGTGGTAGTGCATAAATGTCAGGTGCCTGAACCTCAGAGTGTTATATGAAACTTGGGTGCTCAGGCTCCCTGTACAGCACATGGAGAGAGCTCCCTGTAGTGTAAAGCGTATGGAAAATCCCATATGCTTAGCAGGAATCACCCTAGAGCTTCCCAATACAACATGCTGCCAAGCACAAAGGTGGGTCCATATTCGAGCCTCTCTCTGCAGTCTAGACGCATCAATCAGGGCTGCAAGGGAAGTGTCCCCTCCACTCAGGATCCAGAGTCTTGAACCACTCTTCCAAGTAAGAGTTGACAAGTAGTCTTTGAAAGAACTGAGAAGGCCTCGCTCTTCTTAAAATGAAGTGTCTGAAGCCTTGCTGCAGGTATGAGTAAAGATTAAGGCTCCAGACCCACTGGTAGAGTTTCCAGCAAGGATCCTTCAGAAAAAATCTGTTTGGTATTGGTTATGAGTAATAGCCATTCAAAATAAAAAAGAGGAAAGAAGAAAGCAGCAGCTGCAGCAGTGGTGGGACAGGCAGCCTAAGCTCCAAGGGGCCTGATCCTTTTTGGGGGTTTTTTTCCTCCAAAGCCAGCCTCCTCCAGCCCATCCCTACCTGGGCTGGTGGCCAGGCAAGTACTGCCTGAACTCCAAGGGACCCAATTCTTTTTTTCTCCAGAGTCTGTCCCCCCCACACCTGGGCCCCTAGGAGCTCAGGTGGTGCCTGGCCGGCTGGCAGCCCAGCCAGTGGCAATGCAGGGTGGTGCTCCAGAGAAAAAAGCATCGGGCCCGTTTCTAGATAGCCTCTTAGTCCTGCCCCTGTTCACCAAGCCTCTAGTGGCAAATCACAGCTGAAGAACAGTCAGAGATGGTTTTTCACCTTGAGTTGTGACTGCTCCATTAAGAGGAACAACACTAAGCTGATTAACATTTGCACGGCTTACAGTGAAATATGTAACAAGGCCTTTAGCAAAACGTGAGCTAGGTAATATCAACTGGAGATATTCCTGCTGTGGAGTGGCATAACTTTGAGCTGCCTAATGAGTGCTTAAAACTAGTTTCAGGTGTTGTTCCTCTTCTCATGTCTCTATACCACATTTGACCATTTTCTTGCACATGCACCAGGAGGCACCTGCAATTACCATATAACAAGGCCCTAATTAAACTGCATTTAGGTACCAATTCAGCAAGCTTTTACATTTGAGATGGCTTTAAAATAAAGACAGACATCTGAATTGTGAAATCACATTATCTCTTACCAAAGAAAATGCAGAACAGCGTACCTGAGTGCCATTTCAGCACACAGTGATTTACCTTAAGGAAATCATTAATTCCTCCCAGCGTTTTCAAAGAGCGGCTTGATGATGAGCTTCCTAAAAGGCACTCAGAGGAAACATTGGTTTCTATGGTCTGTTCAAATTGTTTAATGTTTGTCAAACTTGAATTGCATTTGAAGGATACATTGTAAGTAATGGATTTCTGCTGCTATTTACACATGGGCAAGGCTGTACAGCCATTGCATGCTGCAGTTTATTGCACTGCATTATGTATGAGGTGGTTCTGCAAGCAGGTACATAAACACAACAAGCATGCAGGGAGGAAAAAAACACAAGAAAGCAAGTTCTTTTATTGTTCAATATACAATAGTTAAGGATAATTTGGCAAACTTCCAAAAAATCCGTGTTAGCAGATTTGGGGGGCTGCTGTGGGAAAATTAGTTATTTACTACAGTATTATGTTAGAGCGCACCACTATTACCATGAATGTACTACACCTTCCAGTAGATTAGCTTGTAGCCACTGCACTGCTATTACAAAATATAGAGAAACTGAAAGGTATTTCTTGGTAGCTGATGGTCTTATGTCACACAGAAACACATACCTTCAATTCCTGTTGGTGTAATGGGTCTTGAGAATGCTGAGAGCCAGTTACTCAGATTTTGGGGCCCCTGAAGATGCAGCTATACACCTATTGGGATTTACAGCAGTGTCCAAATCAGTCAGGCACCTAATGCCCATTGAATTAGGCACTTAAGTTGTAGTGGTACTTTTGTAAATCCCACTAGGAACTTCTTCAAGTTTTTATGTGCCTGAAAGCACATAGATTTGGACCTGAGTGCTTAAGAGAAGATGCAGCACACCATGCAAAAATGGGTCCTTTGGGGCAGGTTCTACTGTTTTTGTGCATCGAGGGTAACCCACCTAGACATATAATGACAGATCAAAGTAAATGCAAACTATTATTCTGAATGTTATCCAAACTACAAACACAAAAACTGTGTACAAAGCTTTAAGACGGAAGCTGCGTGCGGTGTTTGTTTTATTAGCACATGAATGCAGGCCAAGGAATGGTGCCAAATCAACACCACTTGAGAAGGAAACACTAAATATATACACAGGACAAGGAACTAAGGCATCATTCACAGAAAGTACAGCTTGACTGGAGAAGGGGTGGGAGGGCAAGAGGGAGAAGGATGCTGGGCTAATCGCTGCCATGAAAGAGTGACTTTTATGCAAAAGCTGAGTTAGCCAGATATCGCATCCAAGGGAAGGTAGCAGTGCACCTACATAATTGCCACTATTTATACCATTTATTCTGTGTGTAGTCTCAGTTTATGCTAGAGCAGGATGTCCAACTCTTCCAGCTCCATGGGCTAGATAAGGGTCATTGGCCAGTCCAGCCTGGTCAAAGGGTTTGCATAACCATGGCATGAAGCACACACCCTAGATCAGCCCCCTATGCTGCATGCAGGGTGCATGGCACGAGACCCAGCCTGCACATGGCATGCAGCACATGGCACATGGGGTCGATCCAGCAACCCCTGGGCCAAATCATATGGCTCCATGGACAGGATCCAACCCATGGTCCATATGTTTGACAAACCTGTACTAGAGCATGGCAGTACCCTGTGTACAAGATCCCATACTTGTGCCTGCTTTTCATTGACCCTAAGATCTGTTGGCATAGTTACCTTTAAACATGCTAGTAAAGACTGTTAGGTTGATGTCACACATTCAACTTCACACTCAATACGCGCACTTAAAATCCAAGCAGATGCATGCTCAAATGGTATAGCATGTGTTAAATGGGGTTGCAAAGTTGTTCCCTGTCAGGTAAGGGTTATCTCCTAGCAGATACTAACTTTAATATATCACAACTTCCCAATGATTTGCAACTGTTGCAAGTAGACATGTGACAAAGCCCTTAGTGCTACAAGAGCTGATGGAGCATTAATGGCAATCAGAGAGGAGAATTGAATCTACAGGCTTTTCCTGATATAACAGAAAGGGCTGGAAGACTAAGAGGGAGGCTTAATATTCAGCTCCTTAAAAATTCCTCCATAGCTGTTGAACAGATTTAAAATAGACATTTCCAGAACATAACAATGTATTGGACTATGTACGTTTGGTGCATGCTAATTTAAATAAAATGTAATTATTAGTACCTATAACAATGATAACATTTATTATAAAGGCCCTAGGAAATAGGTTAGTCTTTTATAGATGGGAAAATTGAGGAAGAGAGATTAAATGGCTTGTCCAAGATCACTTAGCTGCTCTGAGGCACAGCCAGAATTAGAATCCAAAATCTTCTAACTCCCATGTTCAAAATTATTGCCATTCTACATCACACAGGCAGATGAATCTAGTAACTTGGATTGCTGAAAGAAGACTGTGAGTTCATACTCTGGATTATGGCTCTTCTCTAATATGTTCGACTGTTTGAGATGGGAAACAGTAAAACAAGTATTGTGACTTAGTTCGTTACCAAGATATATCTTAAATAAACTTTGCATCCTAGATAGGAAGAGGTTTCCCATCTTCCATGAAAATAAGTTCACATACTCTGCTTTAGAGGACTGCAAAGCTTCAGTTGCTGATTTGGTTCAGAGAAGATTTGGCATGATTCAGAGGCTGAATCATCAAATCCAAATTGAATCTGGAGACCAGAAAAACCCTCTGAATCGATTTGGAATCTCTGAATTGATTCAGAAGGTAGTTTTTCAGGGGAACAGAAACTGAGAAGAGGGAGGGGGAGCAGGGGTCAGGACTGACATCTGTAGCTGGCCAGTGACTGTGATCTTTCCCTGAGTCCCCTTCCAATCATGGGGCTCTGGGGGAGGGACATAGAAACAGCACATAAGCCTCTGTCTGCAACCTTTCTGTCCCTTCTGTGAGCTGTTTCTGCCTGAGCAAAAGAGGGGCGGGCTGCTGGCCCAGAAACAGGGGGGCAGGCAGAGATCTAACCAGCACCAGGAAGGTCTCATTACAGGCTGCTGGTTTCATCCAAATCTGCCTTAACATGCACAAGTGACACGAGTTTTGTTTTCAGCAGTTTGAGGTACAGTTTCCCAGAAATCCCTGCACCTTTCTCTTTGAAACTTAGCATGCCTCATGCTCTCAGAAGGGGCCACCATCTCTGCCGATTTCATCCAAATCTGCCAAAAAATGATAAAGTTATAGATATTTCAGTGATTCCCCAGTCTAGTCTATGACTGAATCTGTAAATCTCTCCAAATCAACGCCGAATCTTCTGAAGCCAATTCAGCCGAATCAATTCAGGACGGCGATCTGAATCGAATCGCTGTCCTCCAAATCGGCCGAATCTGAATCCGAGTTAAATACTTCCCTATTTGCACAGGCTTACTATACTTATGCTATATGATGATTTGGGAGCAATTTATTAATTTTAAATAGTCGTTAGGTTATACACTGGAGCATGAGGATTGATAGTCCTTGTAATTTTTTTTATCCAAAATTAGAATGGCTGCATATGCTGTTCATAAAACTTAAATCAATCATCTTGATTCAAGATTAGAAATAACTGGTGGATGAGTTGGTAGTAAAAACTTTTGTCCTCGTTTCTCAGGAGGAGACTTCAGGCAGTTTCAGGAAAGCATTCTTGCCTGTCTCACCTTTCAGAGCTTGTAGCCCTAAGTTAGGCTCCTAAATAGTGATGTAATTTTTTTTTCAGAGCTGCTTAACACCTGCAGCTTCCACTGATTTCTGTGGGCTTGCCAAATACTCAGATTTTGGAAAAATGGAGGCACTTTTTCTAGTGCACCCAAAGGTCAGCTTAACTCAAAAAAAAGAAAAAAAAAAAGATATAAGTTGTTCTGAGACAGACTCCAGTTCTGAACGGCAAAATATAGGGTGACTAAATAATCTTACAGAAGGTGAGGAACATCAAAGAAACTCCATGCCTATAGTTGTCAGTGCAATTAAAAGCTTGTTTTAATTACTGTTTTCAAACTAAAGTAACTGAATAGACAACTTCATAATGAGTACTATCAAACTTCTGTAAAGTATATTTCTGTACATCTCTGCTTACATTTATAGCCAATGGTGGGCAGTCAAAGAGATGGAGCAATTAGAAGAGATTTTGCCAACAGACTCCTCCTAGGTATTAAACATTAATACAATGTTTCTAACCATGAAGTGAATTAGACCCAAATAAATTGTTGTTTGAATTAGCAGAATCCACTCTCTGATTTTTGGATTAGTAACATTAATTTTAAATACTACTTTCTGCCAGTAAGAGGCTAGTTAATACATAATAATAAAAATTGACTGTGCCTCATAAAAACATTGAGTAGAAAATATATTGCTTTCATTTTTTTGTAACTCATTGTAATGTGCAGTTTTCATTGGGTTTGCCTGAATTTATCTTCCCTTTCATAATGGCACCGATAATTATCTTATTTGGGTTTTTTATTATTTCAGAAGATGAATTAAAATTGTTTTCCATTACTTAGAGAGGCTCAATATAGCTCTATTATCAGTCCATGAATTTGGCCGGGATCCCATTTCTCTGAGACACCTATGCTCCTTCATGTGGTAGCACCCATCTATGCTGGTGTTGTTGGAGGTGAGTAATTGCTTCCATTATCAATCCCTATTTTCAGACAGTTGTAACTAGGATTTCACTACTGTATGAGTTTATGCGGGCAGGTCCCTGGACCCATACAGCTCTGATGAAGACCTAAGTGCAAAATATCATCACCACCATTAGTATAACCTTGTTAAGTCTCATCACTGTGGTTTTTGTGTGAAGGACTGATTGCATGAATACGGGTCACTGTCACTGAAGCTTTTTCATTCATTTTCTGGGGTAAAATGACAG
>JAGPOW010002173.1:8258905-8308129 GCA_030014935.1 Caiman crocodilus | reverse complement strand
GCGGGGGCTGGGGCCGGGGCCGCGCGGAGCCCAGCGGCGCTGGGGCCGCTTCCCGCTGCTGCCGCGCATCGGCCGCGCCGCGCCGCCGGCAGCCCGCGGGCAGGGGCCGCCCATGGCCGGGGCCGACTTCGGGGCCATCCGCGTGGGCACGCGCCTGGAGATCAAGCGCAGCGACGGGCGCGTCCACCCCGCGCTGGTGACCGCGCTGCACCGCGACAGCGCCAGCCTCACGGTGGAGTGGCTGGAGCAGGGCGCCGGCAAGGGCAAGCGGGTGGACGTGCAGCTCGCCCTGGCTCTCAACCCACACCTGGCCCCCGCCGTCCAGTCGCAGCCACAGCCCCGGCTGGAGCCAGCCTCCGCCACGGGGGACCAGAGCCGGGCGCCCTCAGCGCGGCCGCACAAGCCATCGGGGGACGGCGGCGACTCCGGTCCGTCCAGTGGGAGCCCCGCGGGGCAGGAGCGCCACCCCCGGCCCCGCATCTCGGTGTGCGTCCGCAAGCGGCCGCTGAGCCCGCGGGAGCTGGAGCGGCGGGAGCTGGACGTGGTGAGCGTCCCCCGCGAGGACACGGTGATGGTCCGCGAGGCCAAGCAGAGGCTGGACCTGTCCCGCTACCTGGAGAACCAGGTGTTTCGCTTCGACCGCGCCTTTGACGCCACCGCCACCAATGAGCTGGTGTACAGGCACACGGCCCAGCCACTGGTGGAGACCGTCTTCCGCCGGGGCATGGCCACCTGCTTCGCCTATGGCCAGACGGGCAGCGGCAAGACGCACACCATGGGGGGAGACCTCTCGGCGGCCAGCCAGGACTTCTCCAAGGGCCTCTATGCCCTGGCGGCCCGCGACGTGTTCTGCTGGCTGCGCCGGCCCAGCTGCGAGAAGCTGGAGCTCCGGGTCTACGGGGCTTTCTTCGAGATCTATGGGGGCAAGGTGTACGACCTGCTCAACGGGAGGAACCGCCTCCGGGTGCTGGAGGACGCCAAGCAGCAGGTGCAGGTGGTGGGGCTGCAGGAGCGGGAGGTGGCGTCCGTAGAGGATGTCATCAAGCTCATTGAAGTGGGCAACAGGGCCCGCACGTCGGGCCAGACCTCGGCCAACACGCACTCCTCACGGAGCCATGCTGTCTTCCAGATTATCCTCCGGGCCAGAGGGAATCTGCATGGCAAATTTTCCCTCATTGATTTGGCTGGGAACGAGAGAGGAGCAGACACCGGGAACTCGAACAAGCAGACCAGGCTGGAAGGGGCTGAGATCAACAAGAGCCTCCTGGCGCTCAAGGAATGCATTAGGGCCCTCGGGCATAACAAAGCCCACACCCCGTTCAGGGCTAGTAAGCTCACGCAGGTGCTCAGGGACTCCTTTATCGGGGAGAATTCCTGTACCTGTATGATCGCTACCATCTCTCCGGGGCTGAGATCTTGCGAGCACACCCTCAATACCCTAAGGTATGCCAACCGGGTGAAGGAACTGGCTGTGGATAGCTCTCTCCGATTGCTCCGCTCAAGCTTAGCCAAGTCCCCATATGAACTGGATGACCTGAAAGAGCCTTGGATGATACAGAGATTGCCTGAGACAGATGAGTTCAAAGTGCTTTACGTGAAGAAAGAGGAGGAAGGCGCTCCCCACCTGTTTACTTTCGATGCCAGAGGGAAAGCTCAGAAGAAAAGAAAAGACCTTGATGAGAGGGCGCTGGTAGAAGAACACCAGGAGTCGCTGCGGTGGTTGAAGGTGTTTCTAGAAATAGCCGAGGAAATAGATTACGACGTTGATTTTTATGCTGCCCAGTTTGAAGCCGTCCTGGGGCAAAAGATCGGCATTCTTGCTGAGATCCAAGATAAAGTCAAATCGTTCCGCGCGATCCTCTCTCAGGAAGAGCTGGGTAATAGTCAGGTCGGCACGAAGAGGTCTCGCGTTCTGTAAGCCCAGGTTGGAGATCCCCCTTCCATTAAGAGGACAATTGTAATGACGCTGTGGCTCTGACCACGCAACAACACGAATGCTTAAAAAAAATACTTAGAACATGTCTGTGGGGATAGCCTGTTTCTTTCTCTTCTCGAGTGGTATTTCATGGAAGCATTCTTGCGATGTCTCCAGATGCTTTTTCACTGCAGACCACAGAGCCATGCTGGGTTTAGGGGCCGATCAGTAGGGAAAAGCAGGAAGTCAGAGAAAATTCATTTAATCTTGTGTGTGCTGGTCTCCTTCCTCCCCACCCCCACCCCCACCTGTCTTTAAAAATATATACTTGTACCTTGGTAGCTATGGCCTATTTCCGGCATTCTGTCAGGTTGCACCTGCTTAAAAACAGTGAGTTAGGTATTTTGAATAAATTAAAAAAGGTGTTAGAGTGCAAAGCACTCTGGTTTCCAACAATGATACTTTTGGGAAATGAGGGTTATTTTGTGCATGGCTTTTTTTTTCTTCTTTTTTTTTTTTTAGAGTATCTACTACTTTTTCTTTCTCCAACTTGCAACTATGCTTTTGTGAGGTGTTTCACAAGAAAAAAATCCCTTCCTTCACAAAACTCTGGCCCAGGGACCAGACAATTGACTGGCCTATGGGGGAAAGTGCAGTGTCAGAAAGGGATGCCTCTTGAAGGTCTCTAGAGGGAAGCAGAGGGAGTCAGTGCCCTGTATGAAAGGCCTGACGGAAGATTTGTGAAACCAAGGAGTCAGAAAAGCAGCGGTCACCAAGGCTGTCTCTGATAACTGCACTGGACTGTGATAAAGGAATAAGGTGAAGCATAGCTTCAGATAGTTGCGCCATCCCTGATTCAGAACAGCAGACACTGTTCTCTGCATGATACGTTACAACGCACTTACTCTGCAATGTAGAAATGGAAGATGTAGGGCAACACGTGTGGGGCATTCCTAGAAGATGTAGGGCAGCAAATAAGTGAGCTTAAAATACGTAAAGTGTTCATCATCATTTGGTGGCTTGCCTTCTTCCTGTCCTCGTTCTTCCTGATGTCCTTTCAATACCACCCACTAACATGACCTCGAACCTGCTGCAGTCGATGAAATAATTCCCATTGACTTCAGAGGCCAGGCACATGCTTCTAGCATTCCCCGCATGGTTTGATTTCAGTCCTTAATTTTCATAATTTCCTTCTGGGTCAAGGGGAGGCCTTGCTTTCTACTTGTCCCTTTCACATTCGGGGGTGTATTGAAGGCAGCAACATCTCTAGTGGTAAATTTATTAGGCACCTGTTGTCCTGATCATCCACCAGTAGTGAACAAACACATCTTCACAACACTTTAGAAACCTTACTGTCTTAGTAGCCTGTTTATTTTGAAAAGAAAAATTGTGTGCAGGAATTAGCATCTAGAGGGAAAATGAGAAGATGTTGGATGTCAGGCTGAAATATAATCTGGCCAGCAGCAAGCACAAAAAACTTGGCAGAAGCCTCCAAAACCCTAAATTTAACATGAGTGGAAAATGGCTTTCCCCCAAAAAGCAGAAAACAGCCTCAGGGCAAAGAAAATCCTTTGAGGATTTGGCATTTCCTCTGCATCCTTGCGGCAGAGGAGAGATGGGGCTATTAAGGAAGGCTGGTGGGGAAATCCCATGTAAGCTTCCCAAGAGTGATAAAAGTACACGGCCACATGCAAGTCTTCAATAACTCCATGGCCACCGAGTGGGAACCTCCAATAAGCCATCGCCACTGGATTTCCCCTTTAATTGTGTACGTGAAAATTAAGGTCTGCGGCACCATGCAGAGTCCTGTTTCAAACTAGGGGACTGTGCTCACTCTTTGCACCGAAGTCAGGCGCTGACTCAGGGCCTGCCGTCTTTCTGCTGTCCACAAGCTGTGGGGACGCAGTAGTGTCTTCATTACAGAACTAGCATAAAGTATTTTGTCAATAAAGGTTATGAATTAATTGAGCTGGGTATATTCTTAGAAGTACAGTTTTAATGAGCTGAGAAAAAAATTGAGCAGGACTGTATGGTTCGCACCCTAGGTATGAAAATGAATATCATTTTTTTGCTGTTTATAATTACCTGCTAAGGAGGCTGCCTGGGCCTCCACTCAGAAAGCGACTCATGGGTGCAGCCTGCTGGCTGGTAGGGTTCTTACAGAAGGAATTAAATAACCCCATCCCATTAGAATGATTACACAGCTTACTCATTTACCTTTTCCCCTTACTTCCTGTAATTTGGTTATTTTCCATTCTGCATTTTTCCTTTGCCTTAGTAAAATTGCTGCACAGACTGAAATTAATTAATCTTGCATAGGGATGTGAAAAAAAAAAATCATCCATTTTGTCTTCTGGGGCTTTAAGCAAGATGGGCTGTAGTTTTTGTCTATTTATTTTCTTTCCTGATTTCAGTAGGTTTGTACCCAGACACCATTCCTTTGTATTTTGCATTTGAAACCATGGACTTAGTATATTTTACAGCAAAAACTTAAATGTGTCAGGTTGACTGGGAGCATCTTGCAATTTGGAGTGTGCCAGGGCTCAGTATATAATAAAACCCAAAAATCAAATAGAGTTCCCTTATTTTACATTTACATTGCTCTAATAACTAGGAGTCTTCAGCTAAATGGGAAATCATAATTAATTATATTAAGGCCAATCATTCACTTAGCCTATTAAACATTAGAAACGTATTTCTGTTACATGTGAGTATAGTTGTGTAAAAAATGCAGAGCAGCTGCTAAAATTAACACAGTCTAGCCATTTTCGTTCTCTAATGCCTGCCACGTAACTGCTGTAAATATAGTTACATCTATCATTCTGCCGGTATCTGCACTTGTTCTTTTCTTATCTGTGTCATCTCTGGGGAAATCGTCCGGCCAGTTTATTTTTGGACACCGCTTTTAGATATGTCTGTATCTCCTACTGTCATGCTTGTCTTCATTCTGGGCCAGATTCTGCTCAGAACCCCATTGACCTCAGCGGGGCTCCGTGTAGTCTGGGGGGCAGCGGGTTGCCCCTATGAATTCCCATCAATGACTGTTTCAGTGATGGGACCTCTTCATCCAAGAGGGAAAAGAAAGCTGGCTTTGTCCCATGTTTTTGACTATTCCCTAATTTTGGATCTTGTCAAGATATTTTTGACTATCCATTTTTTTTATTTCTCCTAGCTTAGTGTATAAATCTGTCTTACCAGAATTGACCTCTACCTTGACTGTATTTCCATTGAAGACATTGTTAATTTTTATCACTCCCTGCCTCAATTCTTTTTCTCTATGCTAGCTTCTTAAAAGTATATCTCTTAAACCTTGAGTGGGCTGTACCCTCTATAGAGCAGTCAGACCCTTCACCCCATGACTAGGGATCTCTGGAATTTGCTCCGGAAGTGTGCAGCGTGGTATCTTCTTTAATCTTGTAGTTTTTCCCGTGTCCCTCTCGCCCCCCACCACTGATTGGCGGGGGGGCCCCATTGCTTACCACCTGTACCTGATGGCCGGGAGGCAAAAACTATGGTTTTAAATATGTTGCAGTTTTTGTCTCCCAGCCATCAGGCATAGGCATCAGTGGCAGGGGAGCATGCGGGCATGCCGGGGGGCCTCGAAGATTAAAGAAGCCGCCACACCGCACACTTCCAGGGTAAATTCTGCAGACCCCCTACCCAAATTTAATCACACACATCAGCTTTCTGTCCAATGAAAAATTAAATTAAAACTCACCGTATTTGTTTCGAAAGAGTCTGTTGCTTTGCTCTGTGACCTTATATCTGTTCACTTCCCAATTACTCCTTCAACTGTGATTTCTTTTCTGGCTTCTGACTCTTCATCTGTGGAGGTCACTCACCTGCGATCTTTACATACATCTGGAAATTCTCCTTTTCATTCTCCCTCCAAATTTCTGCCAGCCCTCAAGTCTGATAATATTTATTGTTATATTTTTTTTAAATACTGCATCCCATGGAGTCTTGTGATTCTAACAATCATAGTTTTAATGTATCAAAGTAAATTTCTGCTATCCATGATTGTAGAGAAAAAGCTTGGAAGAGTGAAACCCAAATACCAGAGTAACCCCAAGTACCATTAGGCCAAAGAGGAGAAACCCAAGTACCAGAAGCCAAAGAGGAGAAAAAACATTTTTTTTGGTTTTTTCACATCATGATTTGGGAGGTTCTGATTTGTGAGTTTTGCTCAGAGTTGGCAAACCTCACTTATGATTGACTTTATGAAGCAATGAAAGGGGAAACCCAAGGGACAGACTCTATGGCTGTGTCCAGATGTGCACAGCTGTGCAGTATGTGGTGCCACAGACATGTCTGCAGTGCCACATACCACACATTCAGCTGTTTTCTGTGCTGCAAGGGAGCAGTGTGTGTGTGTGTGGGGGGGATCCCCATCCAGAGGGCCAAAAAAAATGCAAAAAAAAAGTGGGGTTGTACATGTGCGGGCAGTGTGCACTGCCCAAAACCAGAGCTGGGCCAGCTGGACCCAAGCCCCGGCTGGCAGCCAGGCTCTGAGCAGCAGGATCAGTGCTGCAGGCACAGAAGGCCCCTAGGACCCCAGCAGACCAAGACCAAGAATGGTAGCCCTGATATATTGCATACCATAGGGCCATTTAATTTCACCAGGGAGAAGTAGCACTCCCGCATCTTGCAACTCTCAAAACGTGTAATTCTCAATGTGCAGACAGGTCTCCACTGCGCCTGATCAGCAAAGGATGCGAGTCGGCTCACTTAGGGACCCTTGGTTCTTTAGCCCCAGTTGTACCAGCTCATGCTCCAACCAGCTCCAGAGGTTTCCAGTCCTTGAGTGCCAGTGAAAAGGGTAGTTCTCACAGTGTCTAGTGTTGTATGACACCCTACAAAGGACTTGCAGCTTCTGTACAGCCAGAGGATCTGGGAAAGCAAAAATGGATCCTGCTGGGGCAGGTCTTTCCTGCCCTGCACTGCGCAGTTATCAGCTAAGGTGCTCTGGATCTAACCATATATTCCTTGCTTTATAACTATTCAGCTTTTACAGTTGGGCATATCATCATTAGACTAAATCCTGAGGGTCTTGGAATTTGTCTTGGTTGGTTTTATTTCTGCCCAAGCATACCCTAACCCAAATGAGACTTTCTTGAGCAGATTGGTGGTTGCTGTTGATATGTTGCTCCAGCCTGCAACGTATGTGTAGTTATGCACATCAATATTTGTATTTTTGCAGATGCTAGGACTTTGCCTTTTTGAGATGCAGGCTTCTCTGATTCATTGCAACAAACCCAAGAAGAGTGGTATTAGAAGTACTATGAAACCACATCTAAACGAAAGAAAAGCTATTTTCATCGAACATATTTCCCATGCCACAAGGTATTGTTTGAAGTTCTAATGGATTAAGAGGCAACATTTCATTTCAAATTCTTCCATTTCCCACTTTGTACCAGGAGCTAACAAACCTTTCTCAATGTGTGCCTGAAAGATGATTGATGAGGTCCCACGTATGCCTTTCCATTTATTTTTTACAAGAGCAGGTAACATCTCACAGGGAACTTTGAAAGGCATTCTGCTTTGAAACCATTCACCTTACATCGTACCTCTCTTTATCCTTTGATGTTACTAAGAATTGTGCACATGGAGACAATGATGTTATTCCTCTGGATGTGCCTTGAACATTTCCCAGTCGCTTTATGCTTCCACGTTTAGTCATTCTCTTGTTTATGACCCCCTAGTCATTTCCTCAGCAGCAGATTGTGATGTGACATACAAGGATATGATGTCAAGCACAGGAAAATTAAAAATAAGAGTAGGTGAAGCCTCAAACCTTTTCTGAGAAAAATCCCTATTAATAAACAAACAGGGAAATGAAATATTTAGTAAGATTTGTGTCACAAAAATGTGTATATATCAAGCCCAGACTGGTCTACTAACTACAAGAAAACTTCCCAGGAAGCCCCTTGACAACCACTGCAGCATCTGCTTTCTGTTGCTGTGAGGCAGGCGGTACCTTGAGGTTATTTGAGATACTCCAAATGCAATCAAGCCTGCCAAATTCAAGTACAAGAAAATGGCAGGAGGAAAATGTGGCGGGTCAGACACTGGGACACCTGCCCCCCCACCACCCAGCAAAAGGGTGAAAACCACCAGTCCACTCCTGCTTGGACCCTGACCTTAGCTAGGGTAAGGGTGAATGATTTCTTTCCATTGAGAGGTTTTTCTCTCCAAATTGAAGTGGCTACATTTAGTAGGCCATCTGTGTTCCCCTTAATTATGTGTGCCAAATTTTGTGGGTGTATTTTGTTTCCGGGTGCAAACTTGAGATGGGCGCTCATGAAAATGAGTCGCTGGAAAAATCACATGTGTGCGTGCTGTTTCGTTACTGTCTGTAGGAAAGTGCAAAGTTGGTTCCCGCATTTATTATAGCTGCAGTTAAAAAAAAATCTGATGAAAATTCTGGCCCAGTGTTTTTTGTTCCTCTATATTTCCCTTGAGTTATTAGCTGATCTAAGTCTTTCTGCATTGGTTTTTGACAACAGTACTTATTTTTCTGAGCAGCTGAACAAGTAACTTTTCACCTTGTGCACTATATTCTCAGTCATCTGAAATAACGCATGTTTAGAACACAGCTGGGTAACTTGTGCTTAAAACGTGAAACAAAAAAAATTTTTAAAAAAAAGGCTCTTTAATATCCTGTCAAATTTCTGTTGTGTCTGTTTCTGAAATCTCTGCCCAAGGCGTGGTCCTTTCGTTCTCATCTGCTAGCCTTTCCTATTTTGCTTTTTCACATAAGTCCTATATCTCCATAGCCCTGTAGCTAGTGTGGGCATTTACAGCAGAGCACAAGGGATGCCGTTCTCATCTGCTGCCGCCAGGTTTCCTTTCTTGTGTGCGTCCTGATCTGGTAGCCTTTTACACCCAACTTGGAGCAATGTAAGTGAACACCGCAGGGTGCAGTTCAAAAGTGCTTTGCTTGTCTTTTGATTTCCTTTTTGAGGTCCTCTCGTCATCTTCTGATGCTTTGTGGAGTCTCTTCTCATGCCATATGACCACCTCTAGCGTTCTTGATGATACCATCAATTACCTAATAATCCTTATTGTTTGCACCAGTCCACTCACTTTCCTATACTTCAGGTGGCTGCTTCCAGAAGGAAGCAAAAAGACAGTAAATCAGTTTTCAAAGGAAAGAAATTCAGACTGAAGTTCTGCCAACCTTTCAGACCTGCTTTGAAAGTTCCCTACCTCACATTTTTTCTGACTCCCAGTGACTCTAAGTATGGTGGTAATAAACTCTTTGGGAGTATTTAAATGTACAAAGTCATAGTAAAAGGATAATCTGTATGATGGATTTTCTTCTATCCATATCTATTCTTTTAAACCCATGTGTATATTTTTTTTTCAGAAAAGAAAAATATCTCCAGGGGACTAGATTAGTGTTAAAAAGATATCACATATGTTCATGATTTTCCTAGCATCACACTTTGACTTATCCATGCTGCAGAGCAGAGGGAGGGTAAGCCACCCATAAACTCAAATCTCTTCAGATGTTTTTATTGGCATAACAGTGACATCTATTGTTCAATATTATATAAATCTGTAAAATCCTCAGCAACTGCCTGCTGGTACTGAACTAATATTTTGTTTTGTATTTAATAAGATGCAAGTATTCACAGACAAATTACAGATTCAAAGGATTCAGTAACAATACATGTGATACTACAGTTGTGCTGCTATGCAGAATAATACATCTAATTCCTTTGTAGCAGCAGGATTTAGCAATCGGTATGGATTGAGGCACTCGCTGTCAGTGAGCTGTTTGTCTGAAAGGGTTTTATTTTTATAAAAACCTGGTTATTATCCCTGCCACTTCAGTCTACTGTGATGTAGGAGCATCGCCTCCACGTTGTAGATATCTGGAGCCTGGGAAAATCCAAACGTGGACTTTTCTTTAAAAAAATCTGACTCTCAATGATCTATAATGTTTAATAACACTTTGTGTTTTTATGAGCTAAAAAAAATGCCTGCCTGAAAGCTATTTCACCAAATATTAAAATGCAGCCACAGTTAGGGGTTTATGATCAGTTGTGAAAAGTATAATGTAACCACCTGGATTTGCAGTAGGGCCTTTGGGAGAGGTAGAAAAGAATTGCCTGAGGCAGGATTAGATTTACATACCATGCCTAACACCCCGATTTTGCCAAGACAGACTCAGGAATCTTAATGACTTCATGTCAGAGCATCAGTCCTGATACCAGCAGATTGACCAAGTATTGCACCAGTAACTGAATTCTGAAATTTGGAAGAGGAATGGGTTTGTTTGCGGCCGAGGGGATTTTTGGGGGGAATGAATTCGATCCTCCCCCTCCACTCTTGCTTTTTTGACTCCCTGTGTTCATTTAGCAGCAAATACAAAATTCAAATAGTCAAGGTTTTAATATAGAAGTAATGAAGTACCAGAGCTAGGTACTGTGTCAGACGCTGCCTGATTAGACTTTCTGATTCGCGGGCTAGAACTCATGGGAACAGCAACTGTCTCTTTTACTGCCTTCTCTGTGAAAACAGCAGAAGGCTACGTACGCTCGTTACTATTTTATGTGATTCAGAGGGTTCGCAGTGGAGAGAACAGAGATGAAAATATATCTTTAATAATGGTAAATGGAACAACAAGCTCAATCCCCTGAAAAAACAACCTGTAGATAACCTCAGGAACAACACAGGATAGTGGCAAACAAACTGAGCTCTTGCAGACCTTTTGGACCCTTGAGTATAAAGGAAGGTGATTTTAATACCAGGATATTGATGTGCATATAAGCATGGATGAAGGAAACAGGCATCACTTAAGTATGTGCATAACTTTAGGCATCTCTTAAGATCCACCGTGGAGCTGTGTGCAGACCCAAATAGCTGTGGGTTTAAGTACAAAGGTATAAACATGAGGCATGCACCTAATCATGCCTCCCATAATTAGAGACCACAAATGTTAGTCCTTTATCCAGCAGTGAACTGCATATGGACATAGCCATCTTTGAGGTGATACTGCAAACAAAAACCTTCTCCTTTGAAGTATTATCCGAACTTCATTAGGCATCAAGTGCTCGCCTACTTGCAAGAGGCACCGTGCGCTTCTAAGCGCGACTGGGATTTTATAAAAAAAATCAAAATTGGATTTGTTTGGGCAATAATAAACTAAAAAGACCTTAAATCTAATACGATGCAGAGAGATCAGCTGTGTTCCAGGCAGGCAGGGAAGATTTTTCAAAGGAATGGTTCGATATCAGCTCCCAGTGAAGAGCAGCGGGAGCTGGGTACCCTATTCCCCTAAGTTGCATTGAGGAGGTTAATAAACACCTCTTTATCTGTGCTTGAGGTTGCCCGTGCTAACAAGGTACAGACAAGCCAAAGGCAAAGCTGGTTAGGAAGGTATCAAATAAATGTTTTTAGGGAGTCTTAAAATGCTGATTTATCAAAATCAAAGCTTTTCCCCACACGTGTCTGATGAAAAATTTGTTGGAACGTCTCTCAGCTTTGGGATGAAAGTTGTGGTGAGAACCAGAGATGGAGAGATCCTGTGCAGAAAAGCTAGCAGTCCAATGCTTGGAGCATTCATTTGGGTTGTGGGAGATCTGAGTTCAAGTCCCCAGTCTAGGACAAAGGCCTAGTTTGCCTTTCAATGCAAACGGAAAATGTCAACTCCTTAAAGCTTTGTTTTCCAGCTAAACCTAACTTAAAATAAACCAGATACTAGATAAGAGAGGGGATTGTAATGGTTTTCTTTCTTTTATGTTTTTCACTTTTAATCCACTAGGGTCCCCATTAGGGGTGGGCAGCCTGTGGCATGAGTGCCACCAGTGGCATGGCAGCCAAGCGGCATGTGACCGATCAGGGAGGGGACAGACAGCAGAGCAGCAGATTGGGAAGGAAGCAGAAGGCTGAGCAGGAGGTAGGGCAGGAAGGACAGAATGGAGTAGAAAGAGCAGCAGATCAAGAAGGGGAAGGGGATCAGAGAGACACTCAAGGACAGTGGAGTGCTAACTTCTGAAATGCCAAAAAGGTTGCCCCCTGCTGGCTTATATCATTTTACAGGGTTGGGAAGACTCCAGGATTCAGTATTCGTGTTAAAATTTACAGCATGAATTGTTAAACCAAGTTTCTCATCTATTGTCCTCCAGAGTCATATAAACTCACAGCTAATTTGATGTGTGCCAGCTTTCTCTAGAAATGATTACAGCATGGTAGCATTCAGCTGAAAAGTAATTGTAATGGTGTTTCTAAGGAGTTATATTTAAGGTCTAGGCTTTACAAAGAGAAGAACAGTTATAAACACAAGTAAAGGACATTTTAGAAGGTTTGGGCAACCATCAGCTATGAAAGAAAAAGGCTGCATACATTCAAATTTATCATTGCCTATATTTTGGTGGTGTCTAGGAACCCTTACTGTGGACCAGAACCCACTTGTGCTAGGTGCTGTACAGACTCAGTAAAAAAGAAAGTCCCTACTCTAAGACTTTACAATAGAAGTTTAATATAAATGCATACAGGCAGGTAAATGGGAGATTTCTATGAAATATTGAGACAGTATTGCCAATGTGGTAAGTCTGTCACCGTACCTCAGCAGCTTAACTGCTGTCAAGCTTTTTATAGGCATTTCAGAGAAGAGTACCAAAGAGAGTTTTGAGGATGATAATAACTCTTATGGATGTTTCAGTGAAGTTTCTGTTTTGTCTGAGGGGCAGAAGGAAAATACTTGTTTGAAAATGTGTCTAGAGGGTGCTGGAAGGTGGCAGCCAGAGCTGATCAGACGCAGGAGTCAAAATCTCAATGGTGAATGAGAGATGATGCGTATGATGAGCACTAGGGCTGTGCAAAATTTCACTGGCAGCGCTGTTTTGATGCTGTTTTGACTCGTTTTGAGCTCGAAATAGTAAAATTGGAACAAAACAGAGAGCTTTGAAACAGCCTCGAAACGAGGCAAGTTGAAATGTTTCGAAAATTTCGAAGTGTTTTGGATTTCAAAGCTCAAGCTGGGCTTGCTTGCAGGGAATCAGCAACTAAAGTAAGGAGGGAGGGGGAAGCGGAGGGAAGGAGTGCTCTCATTATTGACTGCAGCTGGCCAGTGACTGTGATCCTGCTCCTTAAAGTCTCTTCCAATCCCAGTGCTCTGGGGGAGGGATGGAAAAACTGCATAAGAGGCAGCATTGGTTGAACTGCCCTGCTTTCTGCCTTGGTGTCAGTTGAGTGAGGGCACACCTTAACACACACACAGTGTCACCCACCTCTGTCACGAGTTTTGCCTGTCAGCAGCTAGAGGTGCAGGACCCCAGAACCCCTGCACCAATCTCCTCCACGGCTGGCAGGCTTTGTGGCCACAGCAGGGGCCACCATCCCTGTATCTGTCAACCCGTTGTGCCTTAACACATGCAGTGTCACCAATGTCATGAGTTTTGCTTGTCTGCAGCTTGAGGTGCAGTTTCCCCCAAATCCCTGTACTGATCTCCTTGAAACTTGACAGACATTGTGGCCTCAGCAGGGGCTACCATCCCTGCAGTTTTCACCGCACTGTGGCTTAACACATACATGTAACATGAGTTCTTCGCTTTCAAGACTTCGAGGTGCAGTTTCTCTGAAACCCCTGCACCTATCTCCTTGAAAATTGGCAGACTTCATGCCCCCAGAAGGGGCTACCATTCTTGCAAGGTTCATCTAAATCAGGCCAGGAATGACTAAAGTTCTAGGCTGTTTTGAGCTTCCCCATTATACCCTATGGGTGAAATGTTGAAACAGTTTCACTGTTTCGACAAAATGAGATAGAACGGCGGTTTCAGATCAAAACGAAATTTGAAACAAAATGCTGTTCCTTTGAAATGCCGAAATGCAAGTTGAAACAGAACAGTTCCATTTCACCCTAGTGAGCACAGGCCATAAAAGATCTTGGAAGTCAAATCTAGCAACTTAGGTTTAATGTAATACAGAGAAGGGAGGCACTGGAGGGATACAGAGAGGAAAGGCAGGGTCAAATAACTGGTCCTGTGAAATGATCTTTGCAACAAAACTCAGGCTTACATGTTTTTTAAATGCCTTAGACCCAAATCCTGGTTCCTTGGGTAGAACAAGAGTAAATGGTATTCTTCTGTTAAAGCCTTATGTGGGTGAGAATCAACCACTTTCCCCAGGCACCTACACTAGATCACTGCATAACAGCACTGCTGCTAATTTAAAACACACAAGCCTGAAAATTGCCAGCCAGCCAAATGAGGCCCCAGTAAGTCTGGGGACAGGGAACTTGTCTTAGACTTTGTCTATGCTGCAGGCAGCAATGCAAGGTTGTGTAAACATACCCTGTTGGCACTGGGTTTATGATCCAGATATCTTGTTCCAAGTGGACCCTCAGACTGACCACAACTTCTTGTATTCAATAATAGGCAAATGTTACTTATAAACAGTGATAGCAGATAATAATGCAGGCAAGGCAAAAAAAAAATCCCCCCTCCCACCCAGATATATGTGTATAGACACACGTATATGCATATTTTAATTACATACTGACCACAGTGTAGATATGACCCTACTGGCGTCCCTAGACAATGTAAATTGGGATGACTCCCTTAATGTCAATGAACTGGTGCTGATTTATATCAGATGAGGTTTTCAGAACCTCCCTTGTCACATTTAGACCAGACAGTAGCCTAGGATGACTCACAACCAGCTGCTCCATTTTTAAGTATGACCTGCTTTGTCTATGTTTCCTCCTGAGCTCTTTTTGAAAGCCTGCCCCACCAAATTTAGGTGCCTAAATCCAAACTGAACTTTTCTGACATTCTTCTGGCTTGTATGTACTGCGTATTCATGTAGCAGGCTTCATTGGCACTAATGACCAGACTTCCTTAATCCCAGTGGAGGATGACGAGCAGATGTGCCCATACCTTGTGTGAAGGAGTGACACAGATCTTCTCATTTCTTCTTGGCAGATGGCAAAATGAATTTAAGTGACTGGGCTGACGGCAAATTTTGAGAAAAGTGACAATATCCTCCAGACAGACGCAGGACATTTTAGGATCCTCCAGCCTCATCTAACCTGGGATTTTAAAGGCACCTAAGGAAGTGAGGGGCACACATTTCACTGCAATTCAAAAGAAGCTAGGCATTAACTCCCCACAGGTGATTCCAGAATCCCAGCCTTACGCATGTATTAATTGTCTATGAACTTACATCCTATTAAACCTCAGAAGCAGCGCATGACTGATAGTGGGTTTTCGAAATCAGCATTAGCAATGGGCAGGCCTCCCTCAATCAGAGTGGGGAATAGAAATTTATTATCCATTAGGTGACTTGTCAGTCAAATGCGGCTGACAGAGCAGCACACTTTGAAACAATCTGTGCAGCCTCACCCAGACTACGAGCTGGCTATAAAAAAGGTCAGATTGGCAAGATGAATGCTTTCTTCCTGTTCAGACATTTTATCCTTCACTTGGGTGACACACGCTGTTATCTCTGGTCAAGCGAGATTATCAAATCTCTCTTGTGCCTGAAGTCACTCTGATCCAACTGCAGGTTTCAGCTTTGGAGAAAATCCTAAGCTCTTGGGCTTCTGCCGAGTGTTTATAAATAAGAAAAGCAGTCCACTTGCCTTGGTGATGCCTTCATTGCAAAATATACCGTCCCTAGCTGTTTCCCACAGCAGCTCTATTCTCCTTCAAATGCAGACATCCTACTGTAATGTCAGGATGTCCAAGAAACCTGCCAGATGCTGAGGCAGTGAAGCTGCAGGGCGACTTCAACAATGAAACAAGTAGGCTCAGTCAATGGGAATACTTAATCACACCCGTGTTCTTTCTCTTCTGCCCACATTGCACAGTGCAAGAGGGTAAGTGGCCTTGGAAAGAAAGGAGACCCAGCCTGGCTGTCTTCAGCTACTCAGTGCCAGTCCATGCCTTTCTCCAGATTTCTTATACAATTTCCTTAGTGTCTAAATCTTTCTGACTTCACTCACAAAAGCAATATCATTGGGTGAGACAATCAGGATTGCATGGAAAGGCCATCCTCACAACCACAGCCTCTTTAAAATAGGGAGCCCTACTCAGTTCTCTGAAACGATTTGCCCATTTTCAAGAGAGTGGATACCAGGTGGTGGATCCTGAGTAGATGAAACACTCCCAGTAGCCTGGAGTGAGATGCCTAAGCAGTGCAGATGGGTAGGATTTAAGAAATATCTTTGTGTTCAGTGTTTCCTACTGGGCAGGCAGCTCCTCACTGAGCATGCTGGCTCTTTGGGATCCCAGTTTGGAGTTTGCAGCTATCCCTACTCCAGTGACTCCCAATCAAGGTGCTGTGGCGCTCTGGGGTGCCTTGAGATTCCTTCAAGGGTGTCACAGGGTGCCAGACAATGATAGCATTTTGGTATGCAAACGTGATTCACAAGATTAACCCAGAGATTTCAAATAGGAATCCATAGTGCTATCCTGACCTGCTGGAGTCTTCCTGAATCCTTTGCAATGGAAAAATTACTTGATTGTTATTTTGTAGTAAAAAAAACATAAGTGAAACTAAGAGCTGGCATTTTCCAAGAGGTGCCTTAGATTTAAAAAGGTTGAGAACCACTGCCCTGTGCTCTGTAGGGTGTCTAGGCGTCCAGCACACGACTCCTGGATTCTCCCCCAGGGACAGGTTTGTAAAACCCTGACATTGTCATGCGTCCTTCAGGCCCCTAGCCCCTTATTGGATCTAGCTTGAAGTTTCTTTTTTCCTTTTCTTTGTTCTTTTCCTGTCATTTTGTCTTGAATAGTATCTGTGGAAATTAAGCTATTTTAGATTAAATGACCTATAGACCCTTCTTTCTTTCTTTCTGCTTTTTGCAGAAAATAGCATGTGTTTCAAAAATGTAAGGGTAGGAGATTTATCAGGGCACTGTCCTCACAAATGACTATTTCAAACAGGCCAAGTCAAATCCATATAGACAGGTGCTAGTTCAGGAAGGGACGATACCTCTAGGAGGCTAAAGAACACATCATTCAGGATCTGACTTTTAACACAAATGAAAGCGGTAAAGAGGAGTTGTTCTCTCAATGCTCTGCACAGAGCTGCCCCGAGCATGCTGGAGGATGGGGAATTAATCCACTCTCTGATGTGCACCTGGCTTCTCTCCTGACATTTCTATAACTGCTTTTCCCTGCCATTTGCTACCTCAACTTTGGCTAGCAGCTGTGTAACCAGGAGTGTAACCAGCCTTCCTGGCCCCTGGGAAGGATTTGGGAACTGTACTAGCTTCAGATCCCGACTTCAAGTATGTTACTGGCATGTCCTCATTCTTACTGCAATTTGGATCTGATGTACATGTTTATTTGTCATACTCTAATAAGCTGCCTCTGAACAGCTAGCCAGCTTGCTCTCTAAGGAAAGATTAGACCAGCCAGTCTCTTTCTGGAATAAGTGGCAACTGAATTATTTATTTTCTTTTCTTTTTAAGAAGCTTATCACATGCTGCATGAAAGGTCAGGAATAATTAAGAAAAACGATGTGCACTTGAACAGAAGAAGTACATGTAAACTAGCTAAACTGTTGTTACTATGCCACTCATGTGTAATAGGTCACAGCTGGTCTAAGTGAAATCTTGACTCAAGAAGGGAGTATCTTGTATCTTCCCTGAAGCTGGCAGTTTCGAAGAAAAATGTCGCAATGATTGCATGAAGGTCATTCAGTGTCAACTGCTGATGTCCACTTTAAATAATGATAATATAAGTATAATAATGTCCAAGGTTTATAGAGCGCTGTTCCTCTCTGAACCTGACAAAGGAAGTCAGGATCATTATCATCCTTTTGCAGAGAGAAAGAGTAGGAAACAGAGAAAGGAACTGAATTTCCCCTAATCATCAAAGCAGGGCTGTGTGCAGCTGAAAGAATTAAAATTGTGACATCAGAAGAAATGCTTTCACAATGTGAGTCTTGAGCACTGGATACCTTCATTTTCCACTACTCAGCTTGAGGCAACTCATCGTTAGAGATATGGCACTAGGTATTTTCTGCATGTGTCCAGTGCCTTCCCATTGTTGTGAATTGAGGTACTCGGTCACTCGTTCCGCTGGAAAATCACGGCTTATATGATCTTGTTTATGCACCCATTTCCTAAACTTAAATCGGTTCCTATTTTCAAGTATATTTTACAATTCTAATCGTGGCTTTCTATGATGGGACTCCATTCGTTCCTGTGTTTGATTCTAAGGTGGGTACTTTTTGCAAACACAGATATAGATGTCCCAGATAACAATACGCAGGAAATTGCAAATGAATACATTATGGGCCCAGGGACTCTCCGTTGCACCTCTTATGCGACAGCTACATTTGTTTTGTCTTCCATGTCAAGGTTGGATTGCTATGGAGACATAAGATACTTTGGAGAATTATGTAGGAAACATATAATGGAAACACCCTCTAATTAAACTGTGGCCTCGGCTACATCACAGTTTGATGGCTGAGAAATTGACTCCATGGTTGGACCGAGAGAGTGCTAGTCGATGGAAGTCAATCATCGTGGTGCACTGTGACCAGTGGGGTCTCCCACAGCTCTGTCCTTGGGCCTGTACTCTTTAACATCTTTTTTTAATGATATAGACATTGGTTTTGGAAGCGAACTGTCCAAGTTTGCTGATGACCCCAAACTTTGGGGTAAAGCATCCACACTTGAGGACAGGCTGGTGATCCAGGCAGAAAATGAGCAGAAAAAACCTGATGGCATTCAACACCGAAAAATGCCAGGTATTCCACCGGGGGTGGGAAAAAAACCTGCAGCGCGCTTATAGGCTCTGCAGTGCTATGCTTGCTAGCACCATGGCCGAAAGGGACTTGGGGGTCATGGTTGACCACAAAATGAATATGAGCCAGCAATGCGATGTTGCAGCTGGTAATGTGAAGCAAAACTGTGGCTTGCATCCATAGATGTTTTTCAAGGAAATCTCAGGATGTCATCCTCCCACTGTACTTGGCCTTGATGAGGCTGCAGCTGGAGTACTACATCCAATTTTGGGGCCCACAATTTAAAAAGGATGTGGAGAAGCTTGAGAGAGTCCAGAGGAGAGCCACGCGCATGAAGAGGGCAAGAAAACAGGCCTCATGAGGAGAGGCAGGACTCTTCAGCCTGGAGAAGCGCAGGCTCAGGGGTAAATCCAGTGGCTGCCTATAAGCACATGAGGGGTGTGCATCAGGATCTGGGGGAATGCCTGTTCACCAGAGCGCCCCAAGGAATGATAAGGTGAAACAGTCACAAACTCCTCCAAGACCATTTCAGGCTGGACATAAGGAAGAACTTCTTTACTGTCTGAGCCCCCAAGGCCTGGAATAGACACCCTTCAGAGGTGGTGCAGGCACCTACTCTGGACTCCTCTAAGAAATGTTTGGACATTTATCTTGCTGGGATCCTATGACCCCAGCTGACTTCCTGCCCCTAGGGCAGGGGGCTGGGCTCGATGATCTTCCCAGGTCCCTTTCAGCCCTAATGGCTATGAAATCTATGAAATTTTCTAACATACTAAATGAACCTGAAAATAATCTGTAAATAGTATAGAGAAAGATGAAAATAGGCATTTAAAAGGCTAAACTTTTTCTACAGAATCACTGGAGACAATTTTATAAGATGACCCTTCTAGTTTCTTATATACGTTATAGTTATAAACATGGTCTACACACTAACTTTGATTTAAGAAAGAATACACGTATAGTAAAGATCTTTTGAATGAAAACGATCCTCTCCTTTCCAATTTCGATGCAAACAAAGTCCATCCCGCATTATCATACTTTTTATTACATACAGATCAGTGATTTCTCATAAAAGCAGATTTTCAAGCTAGAAAGTCAATTGTGATTTACATACCGGAGGAATTATACTTTACCTGAGCGTTGACACAGAAAATTCATCTCACCCTATGTTCAAGCCCTTGGGGCTTAATTAATGATTCTGAATGGCTTTGAGATCTCTGATAAAAGGGACTTTATAAGTGCAAATGTGAAGGCTGCTATCTTGACCAATGTACTGGAGCTTGAACTGAAGACCTCCAGAGTTAAAAGCAGGAGTGGTTAGAGCTTGGGCTAAGAGCCAAAGTGCTCTAGGTGGGGTTGGAATAGCTTCCTGCCTTCTTTGGATTAAGCATGGAGGGAGGTATGTAACCCTTGGGTTACCCAAACTTTTTATTATTTAATGCCATAGGCAGAAGTCCCTTTAAACTCAGTTGGTAACTGAGTACAAACTGAAAAAAGGCCTTAGTTCTTTATTTCTTCCATCTTAAAAACCTCCAAATGCTTTGGATATGTATGAGAGATACACAGCACATTTGACTTGCGACAAAATGCAGCTGTTTTCACAGGCTGGGTTTTTAAAGGGACTGAAGGGAGTTTAACACTCAATTCCTGTTTCAGTTTCAGTGGCTACTGGGCACTAAATTTCATAGGCTCCTCTTTAAAATCCTGGACATAGTTGTAAGCAATTTTGAAGTGGTTTCCAGCTGCAGTGGGAATAACAGAAAATTTCCTGGACACAAGTCAATGGATTTGTTAACTAGTGTAAACTCTTACTTTTTCATTTAGATAACCTGCTGCTTTCAAATTCAAATGCCAAATCATATTGCTAGATGTATTATGTGGTGCACAGGCAACATAATACATACCACCTTTGGTGGGTTCCTCAGACTCTCATGCCCTTGATCCATTACATCTAAAGGTTACTTTTTTTTTCCCTTCAATCAACCCTGCTGGAAGAGCTTTGACTTAGCCTGTTGAATTATGTCTGAGAACATAATATAGTGCAGAGGATATAAGATTCATTGACTGAGCCAGTTTTAAAAACTAATCTTTGTTCCCTAAATCTTTGAAGAAATATTATTTTAGCTTGAAATGTTATGTGGCAAGTAGTAATTCTTGCTGGGGTATAAAATTTTATTTCTGCTTAAAAACTGTTTTAGAAGCCTTGGCATTCCCAGCTTACTGCTGACAACTGTCACCACATAAGAAGTCTTTTCTGGATATCAGAAAGCAAGGTGCCCCAGTGTTCATTGATCTGAAACTTTGTATGTTATATCATTGTACAAAGAAAAAATGCAGGTTCAACAGAGAAAAATAATGTAAATTCTGGAAATAAGGGGGCAGATGATGTGTTGGCTCTTTTATATGTTGGATAGACCCAATGAGTTCTCACAAGGACTCGTTTACAGTCCCTAACCTTGAAACATGCTTTTTGAAGGCCAGGTCTCTTTGAGAGTTTAGAGCAGCCGAATGACAATTGCTCCATCTTTCAAAGAGGGTTACACAAACTCTGGATCACTGGAGTGCAGTAGTGCCCTGATCACAACACCTTTTTTCTACAGGCCTAACCTCCATACCAGAAGGACAAGCTATCACCTAGAATGGGAAACTATCGCCAGTGTCAGTCCAATAACAGAATTGCACGTGAAATCATAATATATTTGGGAATACAGCCTATTTTTTCCTTTTCTTTTTTTTTCCCTTTTTTTTTTACCCATGCCAAACATTTTAATTTGCTAATCTAATGGACCAAAACAAATCAAATAAGTAATATTTCCTCACCACAAAAAATCCTGGTCATTTGTCATTTTAAAAAAAATCGACAGGCTGCATATTTTGAGTCCAATGTTTTTTGAGGTAAAAAACTTAAAAACTCCCTTTCTGCTAGTTAGTTCAGCATCACCTATTTTTTGATCTCTGGTCAGATGTCTTAAAACTTCAGCACAGGTATTGTCTTTATTGCCATTGCGCACATTTATTTAATTATTTCTAAACATCTTGACCCATTTATAGATTAAAAGTCATGAATGGGGTTAATGTGTAATTAATGAGCTGGGATGCTCTACTATGACAGCTCAGAATAATGATGAATGAGCTGAATGAGGGATCTGACTAGCTGTCCAAGGTCGACTTGCACATGGGACTGCTAATGTTCCCTGACACAGCTTTATTACCTCCTAATTTCCTGTTTTAAACAGATTTTCTTTTCCTGCTGAGCCATTTCAGTGGTGGGCAAGATGTTCTTTGACCCCAAAATGCAGGGCACTCTTATTTAGCATCAAGAAAAATCACAGAGTTCGCCAGGTTAGTTGTCTGCTGAGAACCTAATTTAATGTCCATTGAAGTCTACAGAATAGATTTCTCTTGAGTTTGGTCATCTTTAGATCAGGCCCAGAATGATCTAATTTCTACAAAGAACAACTAACTTTGATCCATGTTCATAAGATATGCATTGCTCATTTAAAAGGCATGTACTGCTTTTTTTTTATTTTACCAAAGGCTTACCTCATTACATGGATCAAATTCTTTGCCTATTTCTGGGGCGAAATCCTGTTCTCAGTGAAGTCAAAGGGAATTCTGTCATGGATTTAGATGAAGCTCAGATGTCTTTCTTGGTGTATAATTTCACAAATTTCAGCAAAATAGTACAAGGTGTAAGCCACTGCAGAATTTGCCAAATAATTGATATCAGAATATATATCATGAAGATAAGGTACTGTTGTCTAATTGCATGACTGCAGTTGCAGACACTAAAAATTTCAGTTGGGAGCATAATTTACAGCAATAGAAAGTAATTCTGATCCCTCTTCTTCCTTAGAGACTCTCCATCAATAGCCTCTTTTGAGAAAGAAATTCAATACATTATAACATATTCCTTCCCTAAATTATATTACTACCTCCTACCAGAAACAGTGTAACATGCAAGAGAACAAATAGATTATGACCTATTTTGCGAGAGACCCTGCAAAGGAAGAGCAATTATGCCAGGTATGGTTTGAAGATTCAGGAGACTAATGGTTGAAATGACCCAAATGCTAGCTGTGTAATCTGTAGCTAGGGATAGACATTCAAAAAGCCTGGAGCCTGAATTAATTCAATCTTTGCAGGTTAGTCTAACCTAGGCTTTTGACCAGCCCAGCAGGGAGTTGATAACTGTGTTAATCAGCCCATCAAGAAAACGAAAGCCTCTCTCATTAGTTCAAGCTCTTCTTGAACAACTTTTTCCAAGGAAGGAATGAAGGGACATTACCAGCTACCTGTCGATTAGCTCAAAAAAGCCCTGAGTGGATATTGTCCTGTCTGCCTTACACAAACACCTCTCAGCATTAGCTAATGTAGCACATGCTGGCTGTGGTTCTTTCTGTGGGACAGAGGTAGAGAGAATCCAAAGCAAAGCATCTGGGGTGTTGGGGGACTCTGGTTTAAGTTAAACCAGGGAGAAGTCTGGGACAGACATTGCATAAACCGGTTTGACCCGAATCAGTTAAGTTTGATACTACATGCACCCAGGTTTTTCTCAAACAGGTTTCAGCCATTTTCAAAACAATTTATGTGCACTGAACATCCGTTCTGTTTCAGGTTTAAACCAGTTTCTGATCACTTAAATTGGTTTATGTGTAATATCTGTCCCTAGCCTGTGAGGCTCTTCCCATGTGCTGTGAGGAACAACTTTAACCGTGTGTATCTGATTGGCTCATATGAGTTCACACACACAGGTTCACAGAAGTTTAAGACTGGAAGGGACCCTGTGAGCTCATTGGGTCTAGCCCCCCTGCTCTGGGCAGAAAGGACTGGTGTTGGTGGAAAACTCAACTGCAGATTCCATGAGCAGACCAAAGTATTGGTTCCTTTGAGTCCTGTGTCAACCAACGGTGCTCAACGTTACGCAGCCCACATCAGCAGTGACGCTAGCACTATGTAGCATTATGCATCAGTGGCCTCAGAAACAATACATTGCATATGCTGGATATCTGAATGACAAGATTGCCGAGTAACCTTCTATAGCCCTCTACCCTTGATGTTTATTACCTCTGATGATGGACCAAACCTGGCACATGCTTTGAAAGATAGATCGTTTTTCTCTCTGTCATGTTTTGCACAGTCTTAATTTAACAGTGCATATGTCTCAGTAAGAAAGGAAAAAGCTTTCTCTCTCTCTGTTCTGCCATGTTTTCTGCTGCTACCTAATCTATTTTCTCTGGCCATTCTTGTCAAGGTTTGTGCTTCCCTCTCAATCATGCAATGAGTCAAATGAATGCATATGCAAACAGAGCCTCTTTCTACAGTAGAGGTCTTCACCATTGTGTGACTATGGGGTAGAATGCTTAAAAACATGCATTTTATTGAAAGTCTAAGCATTCCCTGGGTTTTAAAAAGTACCAAAACCTTTTCAGCATAAAATGAAATATGCTGCTTCCATCATAGGGGAGGTCCTTAAAAATGTGGCCATTTGTAGCCAAAGACCGAAAACCAGGGTGACAGATTCTTATCCCCAAAACCCAATCTGAATTCTCTGCCACTCTGAGATGTTTGGCTTCCTGTTGCTTCTTTAAAGTTCTCTTTTAAGCATAATTATACTGGTGCAGTGTGGTGTTGGGAGCAAAAACACAGTCGATTAAGAGGAGGATTCTGTTTTTAGATATAGCTGGGGTGCAAACCCCTGGTAGAATTAGAAGGGGTTGAACATTTGTGTGGATGAAAAGAATCTCCATAACTGAGACATTTAATGCTAACAAAAACAATATAAAATCAATTTTAAAGCATGAGATATAAGCTAATCTCTAACTGCTAGGAAGTAGGAAATGCTAAAGCAAGTCAATGTCAGATAAAATACTGGATTGGGTTCAGTATGGCAATTCCTATATAATACAATCCAGCCATGTACTCACCGGGTAGTCATGAGCCTTCTGTGAATTGGATCCATGCATTTCCAAGCCAAATGGGCCTAGGTTAGACTATAGTTAGCTTCTACCTCTGAGACTCTAAGGGTCACTCATCACATGCAGGTGAAGTCATGATGGCAACTAATGTGCGATCCTCACAATCATACATCCTGCCATGCCACACTTGCATGGTAGGAGGTGTGACTGTGGAATCACACATTAGATCCAATTGTGCCCTATTGCTGGTGCAAGGGGAGCCTGATTCCAACTCCCCATACAATGCAAAGAAGCAGTGTCCCACCTCTGTCATGGGGGTAACACCATGCACCTCTGTGCCTGGGAGCCCATAATAGTCTCCCAGCCACAGGGGTGCTCCAAACACCCCCAGGGCTGGGAGATGGCAGCTGCACCCAGAGTCCACAGCTGCTAGGTGCTGTCAGGGCTGAGAGTTGCCTTGGCTGCAGGATTTCCAGCCCTAGCTGGGCATGGTATACCTCTGTGAGCATGTGTAGCAGGGTCACAAGGGAGACCCTGCTACATGTGCAAAATAAAGCTGGATAGCAACCAGCTGTAAGGTTAGCACATATTTTTTAGGTCTACCTTTATAGCTGGTTGGAGCTTTTTATGGTGTGGCACAAACTTTACACTTGTAGCTGGTCTCAGTTAATAGCACAATTAACCAATTAATTGCACCTCTAATTAATACCTCTAACATGTAGAGGGGGCCTAAGGCATATTACTTTGGGCTTGCCTATGGCAGCAGCAGGAAGCGTGCATTTGCTTGTTTAGCCCCATCAGAGGGAGCTTGGCAAGAAAATAAGGAACACTTACTGAATCTGACTGTTGCTGTGTCAAATGTAGTAAGTGTGTTCAATTGTCGAAGTAAAAACAAACCATGAAATATGAATGCACAGTACGTAACACCTTGATATTGCTGAGGAATAGATCACTTTCACATTTGTGCCTCAGAAGTCCATGATGCTAATACTTCAGAATGAAAAAGGAGACTCCTAACAGTTATTGAGATAAATCTACAAACCCAAGATAATTAGGACAAGGCTAGAACAAAAAAAAAATGTTCTCGATTAGCAATCATTTACAATTGACATGATTTAAATTAAATTAACATAAATCCCAGTGTTTCATATTTAAAAATTGCTTTCATTCTGTCATAAGCATAAGATAAACTTTTGCCAAGATGAACATATCCAATAGGATATTTGTCTGCTGCTGATTGTGTATAAACAGGATTAACTCTAACTAGAGGCAGAAAGATGTGTTTCTCTTGCACCTCCTGCAGAGATGTATGAGCAGAGGAGTATATTTATTCAATGTTCTTAAAACAATGAAGTAAATGTTGAAAGTGAAACAGGACAAGAATGACAGAATAAAGCAAGATACGGCATGCTATGTTCTATATAAGGAGCTAATTTGTGAGGATGAATTAATAAATCTAAGCTAAGGTATTTGAAACATGCAGCTAGTCCACTGAACTTGGCCCCAGGTTGTCTCCAGAGCCTAGGCCATAACAAAGCCAAGCCCATGAAAGCAAACCACCAGTTGAGCTCCCCTACTCAAGTATAAATTGATCTCAACACTGGGGTGGAGCGGGAGGAACAGGCCAGAACTATTATTCATCGACTAGGACCCCAATCCCGTACAATAGGGCTGTGCAAAGCTTCAGGTGCTGATTCGATTCGGAGGAGATTCAGCCCGATTCAGTGGCTGAATTTCCAAATCTGAAAAGAATCAGGAGAACAATTAAAAGGTCCAAATCAATTCAAAGCTCTCCAATTGATTCAGAAAAGATTCAAAGAGTTTTGGCAATTTGGGCAGTCCCCACTGGCTGCAGCAGGGAGCTGGACTTGGACTCCATGCTGGTAAGTAGGGGGCGGGAGAAAGGGGGCTGGGGGAGAGGGGAGGGGACCCCTGCCAGGCCCCATCCTCCGCCCACTCTCCCAGCACCCCCATGGCTGCCCTGCCCTGCCCACCCCTGCTCCCGGCTTTTTTTTTTAAAGGGCTGGGAGTTGGGGTGGGCAAGGCACCCATCGTGGGACTGGGGGCTCATGGGAGAGCCCCCCCATGCAGCGTGGTCAGGGGGGGCAGTAGGGAGTGGGATCTTTTTTTTCAAAGAGTCAGAAGCTGGGAGAGTGGGAGGGGGCAATTCAGAGATTTAGCCAAATCGATTCAGGACAGTGATTCGAATCACCAAATCAAATCGCTGTCCCCTGAATTGGCCGAATCCAAAGCAAATACTAGCTGCTTCGCGCAGGCCTGCTGTACAGTATTTAGGCACATGCACAACTTTGTTCTTATGGATCAGGACTGAAATCCTTGTGTGTACCACACAAACCCGAGCGAACCTGTCCACCTGCTTCAGTGCTCTGCAGGGCTGATGTTAGCATTCGTTTGCTAAATTTCCTGACATCGATATAAATGCTAGAGAAGCAATGAGGCCTGTTATAGGTTCTGCTCTGGCACAAGGAATCAGTGCAACTCCACATGAGCAGGAAGATTCATCAGCAGAGCCCTCATTGCAGAGCTGGATTGTATGACTAAAAATTAAATTAGTAGCAAAATTAGTTGTGGGGGTGTTACTGATGGTGAGGAGTTATCTACGTCCCCAAAAGGACAGCTAGCATGAAACGGAGCGCTACATCCACAGCTGATGTGAATTTGAAGAGCTTTCTCTGATGTCATTGGAACTGTCCTGATTTGCACTGGCTGAGATTTGGCTCTGTATTTGATATCTTTACACACTTGCCCATCTTAGTAAAGAGCTGAGTGCTGAATTACTTTCTCACTTTCTTATGGAACAAGGTTAAGGCACCCTGGGAAATAAGGATTCCTTTATTACTTTTGTCTGTGTGATCCTCCTCTATGCACGAACAGGGGTTTCTTGATTCGAGGGCTGTAAGTCTGACATCTTTCATAGGCATGCCATTTTACTGTAAGAGAGAGAGGAAATAAAAGACACTTAAGAGATGCATATTGTGTATCTGAGATCAGAATCAGGCACCGAGTCCCCAAACTGCATTTCTCAGCTTCTCATGGCAGCTGTTCCCTTTGTGCAGCATTTCCTTCCAGCCACTTTGCTCAAGGTTGATTCAGTATTCAGGTTAGATAAACCTCAAACACTCTCCTTCAGAGGGCTCATGTTTTATTTATGCTTATTGTTTTTGTGCGGTGCTCTCCTTTTCCTGCTAAAAAACCCTGCGATAATTGCTCCTTAAAAACTAATAAAAAAATAGGATGAGTAATAGCTATTCTTATAAGTGAGAATTTCTCTGAATTGAGACACCTGGGAGATTTGGTTTGAAATGGGAATTCGTGCTCATTCTGAGCACACCTATCTCCAGCCATTAAGAAAAGGGCATTTCCTGTGACATAACAAGTTGCGATTTCCAGGTAGACTCTGATTATAGCCCACGTGACAGCACATTACAGACAGAAGAAGTGATGCAGGCACAGGATTAGGATATCATGCCATCAGGTAATGCATGTCCTACTATTTGAAAAGTAATTGAGTGCCTGACCAGATACTTAACAGAGATCAGGGCACAAGTAAGAGTGATCTGACCTTAACTCGATTCAGAAAAAAACCAGGGGAGGTTGCGGAGAGCTGGGCAGACCTACCCATAGCCATAGTGAACCTGAGGTGTAATCAATTATGAACTCATTTGTAGTCTAAAGTGATGCTGTAGCCATGGTGTTCCAGGAATTACCCAAGTGCCAAGGGTTTCTTAGGGTGATACCTTTTATTAGGCTAACCACATAGTTGGGATTGAGTTGCTTAGGCTTTCGAAAGCAAGTAGAGCCAATGCAGCTCTGGGCAGTAGAGCCAATGCAGCATAGTCTAAATTGCAGTATGCTGTGTTGGCTTTACTGCTCAAATCAGATGAACAGTGTTTTGTATTTGAAAAGCTTCTTTAACTGTACCCCAGCTATGTATTATTGGTGCCAGGTATCACCATAAGACACACTTGCCTCGAGGCACACTTTGCAATTTGGGGCATCTGTTGACTGAAAAGTTCCAAAATGGGAAACTAGGTGGCAGGTGGCACTAAGGTGGCATTTTTCAGTCTCTGCTCTGCGTCTCTGAAGGGGCCACATTCGACAGCTATCGAGAAGCCTGACTGCTACAGAGAGTAGCTGTTCGGTCGCAGTAAGGAGCATCCTGTCAGGAACAGGTAACCTCTGGGCTCTGTGATCTGCATTGACTGCCAGTTAGATTTTGCATAGGACTTCATAAGATCGACTTTATAAAGCCCGGGATTGCTTGAGACCTGCTTCTCTCCCTGTACAGAATTGCAGTTCCAAACTCTGAGCGTCCTGCCATTGCCTAACAGCACGTAAAAGTTATACAATTCACAGGCAACCTCCTTCTAACCAAACCTAACTCAAGTCACCTTTGAAGGGTGAGTCAATAGAGCCATTCCACCTCATTACCTTAGACCCTGTCTTTCTCCCCAACTATGCATCCTAGATATCAGACCCCGTAGACTGCTCTCATGGGAAATACTTAGAAACCAAGGTATTTAGGGCCATGAAGTGAGGAACAACTTCCACAGGACATGAACTTCATGGAGAATGGCCTGCCTCCTCTGCAGACTATCAGGAGGATGCCAGTTGGAGTGCTTGAGCTATCATCTCCTTAACATAATGGGAAGTGAAAAACCCTAACTCTGCTGCACCCAGTTTGCATAAAAAGGGCATAGAGGAGCATAAGGTAGGTTGAGCCATTACTGTGGCCTCCAGCTGTGTGTGGGTAGGAGGACCCAGACAACGTTTAAGGGGCTATCCTGAATGACTCTTCTCTCAATGCAGCTCTGAAACTTCAAGGGGGTGTCTTCGAAGCAGCATACCTCCTGGTGCAGCCTCGCAGTTGAGGAGACCTTTGAACACCCCTCAACACAGACCTTTGGCTAATTGCCACAATTTACTCCTGTGGTTCTTTCCTGCTGAACCCAATTTTCAGCTAATCTCTGAGCAATTTGAAGAATGCCTGCCGTCTCCTTCATTACGTTCCCTTTAAGCAGTACAGTCTGCAAGATAGTGATCAAATCAACAAATAAATTGTCCATTTCACACTGATTCATTTAGCCCCTGGTATGTAATTTATCTGTCATTGCAGTGGTAAGAAGAAGCAGTTATCCACCAAACCTGAAAATCATGATTGTACTGAAATTAACCTATTTAAAATAACAACATTAATATTTAACTTGTACAGACGCAAAGGATATCGTCTGAAAATAAGCAGATTCCCTTAACCATTTTTCGTTTCTTCTCAGCCCTTTTGTAACCATTTACCGAAGTCCAAAAGGATTCTGAACATTTTCCCATTCTGAGATGGAGTCACTTTGCCCTTTGATGCAAGGGCTTTGTACACTTTACACTTAGCACATGTTAAACTCACTTAAAAAAGGGAACTGACACTCATTTAAGCAGTGATATATGTGCTAAGTGTGCTTGTACCCTAGCAAAGTTAGGGCTTTTCATGCAAGGACCATCTCCAGATGCATTAAGTCATGTTCAGCTGTTACCAAAGTGCTCCATGGAAGTAATATGAGCAATTTGCTGTCCACACCTATCCATGACATCAGGAAACCCTCAGGCAATGGGCAGCCAGGAGGATGCACACGCAAGCTCCCGTGTGCTGAACAGGGACCATACTGTGGTGCCTGCTGCTGCTACTGCTGTCCCGTGACATAGTATGGCTTCTGCAGCCAGCCCTGGCATCCACTGCCCTGGGAGCTTCCCTTTCAACCCCAGCTGCAGGCGTGCAAGATTCACCCTCCTTTCTGGTGCAGAGAAAGATCCCAGGCTCAGGGCCCAACCATCTGCAACTGATTGCTTTCCAACTTTCCCTGCTCTTCCTGCCAGCAGCCGTTGTCCCACTCCAAGCTTGGTCTGACACCAATTCTGCAGACCAAAGCCTTCCTCCCCAGCATCCCACGGGCTTTGCTCGTGTCAGCGTCTTCTCTAAATTCTCCTGACCGTCACTATGTACAGCCACTCTTGCCCAGGTGAAAAAGTTTGGGTTCTAGATATAGTCCCGCTGCTGGTGGCTGAAGGGAGCCACTGAGAAATGCTGAGTCCCTGTCTTCCCTCGCTTCCTCCTCCTCCTCAGCAGCTAACTTCCCAGAGAGCCCACAGCTGCCACCAGAGAAAGTCAGCACAGCCCCAGTCCTGAGATACCCCACCTTGTCCTCTCATTCACTTCCCCCCCAGAGATGGGCATAGGGGAGCCAGCCAGAGTGGGACTGCAGGAATCCCAGGGCAGTAGCATGTAACCCCAGTGGCGTGAGGATCCTGGCCAGGGTGTCTGCTGACTCCTGAGTCACGATTACTAGCACCACACAGCCCGCTGCATGCAAACAGATGGAGTAGTGCCCCTGTATCCCCCCTGCCCATAGTTATTGACTAATTTGCATTGGATTTAGACCATACAGTAATAAAGCTCCAGTCCTTAAGCCTTTCTTCATGTCTTTCTTTAATCCTTTTTCCTACCATGTGTCCCAATTAAATAAGTCCACCCCCTTTTCTCATGGCTTTCCTATTCCAGTATTTTACTTTTTTAAAGGATTATACATGCTGAAATTAGTGTCATGCTTGGAATGTTCTATAAAATCTTATGACAACCTTGCATTTACTGATGGATTTCCTCTCATATTAAGGTTCAGTAAAACTTCAGGAAATTGAAAATAGAGCTCTTTAATAGTTTTAGCCCAGAAACAATTTTTTTGTTTTGCTTCAGCCTATATTTCTCAAACAACCCCAGAACCAAATTCTGTCTGCTATTTATGCTGGTCACCGCTCCCAGCATTGCGTGCCGTGGTACCCAACCCTTACATGCTGCCCCACTGTGTGCTCAGAATCGCCATTGGTTCATTGAAGCCAGGTTCCACAGTGATAACTCGGCCTAGCGCCCTCTTGTTACCATATTGACTCCAAATGCAAAACCAGTGTGAAGAGAACCATGTGCAAGGGGAATTGTTTGAGGAAGAATTTAAAAAGTCTTAAAATCAACAGACTTAGCAGGCTGGCATTAATAAGTTATAACACACTGGCTTGTACAGCTGATGGAAACAGTTTGCTAAAGATTTGAAAGACAGTGATTATAGTTCTAGCCTTCTTACTTTTAAAAAAAAATCCAACCCTAACCCTGTAACCTGACGTGGGGAATCGGTCCTGAATAATCCCTCTGAACATGTTTCTCTCAGCGTATCCTGGGCGTATGCTTGGAACAGAGAGGAAGCATGGGAGATAGGGGCTGCAAATCTGCTGTATAACTGGCTTCCTTGGCCTCTGAATGACTATAGGGACAGGAAAGACATAAGTAGTCTTTTCCACTGCCTCTTGCAAGGACCAAGCATAATTTCTAACTCTTTGATCAGAGAACTATTTCCTTCCAATTCCTTGTGAACGTACAATGCTCCGAAGGAAGAAAACAAGGATCTAGGCTAAGGTAGATTGGCCTAGAGTTTACGCATCAGCAAGTCCCTCCCTCAAAGTGTAGGAATTTCCAAACTGGTTCAGAGCCAGCACAGCCAGAGTATATCAGTGACCTTGGTCCAATTTTAAGCAGAATCCCTACTCCTTTAAGACCTGCTTCTGGATTTCCTCCTCTTGGGAAAACTGACAGCGCAGCTTGTAAAGAGAACTGAGGACTATAGCTATAGATCTATATATGCACATAGATATTGTAAGACCCTATATATCTATATAGATATGTATAGAAAGCTATCTATCTATCCTTTAGGCCTGTGCGAAGCGGCTTGTATTTGCTTCTGATTCAGATTCGGGTGATTTGGAAGACAGCGATTCAATTCGGTGATTCGAATCGCTGTCCCCTGTCAATTTTAAACTGGTACACCGTTAAGCAGTACCAATTCCATACACTAGAGAGCAGTGGCATATGCACGTTAGCTAGTTCATTACCATAATATCACATCTGAATGCTCGCTCAGAAGATGCACCAAATGATTAATGTGCTTACTCTGCTATCCACAGATACTGCAGCTTGTTAATGATTTAAATTGCTTTCAAATAGTGTGTGACGTGTATAATTTTCCAACTAGCCCCATTGCTGCTAAATTATATATTAATTCTGGTTCATTCAAAGTCTTCTCACTTGAAAAGCCTAGCTGTGCCACAGGCCAAACTGTAGGGCTTGTAGTGTCAGATGAAAAAATAATTTTGTTATATCCAAGATCATGAGGGTAGACATTCTGCTGGTCTACCTCCCAGTGCTGCTATCGTTGCTTTACCTTTGATGGACTCTGCCTGTTTCCTATGAGCAACATTTGTAATCGCAGCCACTTGCTCTGAAGCTGAGTCATGTTAGTTGTATTCAAAGGAGCCTTCATTTTAAAATCATTTTTCTACAAGTGGCGCTGATAAAGGGACACATTTCCAGAAAGTAGGAGGCTGATGGTTATAGATACCATTCGACTGCTGGTCTAGGAGTAACTACAATCCCAGGAATCAGACTGTGCCTGCTAAAACCATGGTAAGATTAAACAGCAAGCCCAAGTTCACTTAGCAAGTTAAGAGCACAGCCCACTATATCATTAAGGTGGTCAAATCCCATTCAGTAGCCAGAGGGGCAAGTATTCTGGTTTCTAAACGTACTTTATTTACATGCGTTGCATCTGCACCACAGTAGGTCCATCTACATGTGCACTTTAATGTGCATTAACTTATTTTAATGAGCATTAAAGCATCCCAAAAAAATCCATGTGCTTTCACCAATGCTCATTAAAATAGCCTTATGTGCCTTTTTCTAGTACCTCACAATGGAGGTACTAAATTTAATGCACATTAGCAAAAGCACATTAATGACTGGGTAGACACACCTAGTATAGCTAAAAGTATTGGACACAGAATAGCCTATTGTTGAATAACCACTTGGGAGTCAAGGCATATGACTACTTCGTGGGTTTTGCTACTGGTTTACCAAATAAACTTGGGCACATTTATACCTCTCCTTGCTTTGGGCTCTCCATCCATTAAAGTAGAGTAATAGTAAATCTCCACCTCTTAACAGATACTCTCCTTGTTAAGTTCTTTGGGTGAAATTTACTGTATACGTTCTAAATGTGTATGTATCCCAGTCCTTTTGGTAAATTATCAGTTGTCCAGTGGAAACTGAATTTCTTGGTTAGTTTGGGTGGGTTTTTTTTTTGCACAGAGATTTAAATGTTATTTAATGGAATTCATTCTGCAGTGTAGGGATTTCCTTCCAATACTTGCTTGTGAAAGTGTCCTTGCACTGAGGATACTCCTCCAAGGAAGGGAAACCCACAGGACAGTAGTAGGCAGGTGGTGGTAGTGGGTGACTTGATTAGTAGGCACATAGATAGCTGGGGTTGTGATGTCTGAGAGAACCATATGATGACTTCCAAGCTGGGTGCAAAAGTAGCAGACCTCATGAGATGCGTAGATAGGCTGTTGAGGAGAAGCCAGTGGTTGTCATCCATGTAGGTACCATCAACATTGGAAAGGGTAGCAGAGATGTCCTGGAAAATAAATTTAGGCTGCTATGTAGGAGACTGAAGTCCAGGACCTCCAAGGTAGCATTCTCTGAAATGCTTCCAGTGCCAGGCAGAGCTTCAGAGTCTAAATGCATGTCTGAGACAACAGTGTAGGGAGGAAGAGTTTTGGTTTATTAGAAAATATCATCCCAGCCAAGGTTTTGTCTACCTGGATCCAAGAATCTCCAAGAATGGAGATTCTACAACCTCTTTGGGTAACCTGTTCCAGGGCTTTACTACCTTCCTAGTGAGAGCGTCTTTCCTAACATCTAACCTATACTTCCCTTGCGGCAAGTTGAGATCATTGCTCCTTGTTCTGTCATCCTGGGGAATAGTCCAGCTCCATCCTCTTTGGAACCCTCCTCCAGGTAGTTGAAGGCTGCTATTAAATCCCCTCTCAGTCTTCTCTTCTCCAGCCGAAGCCCAGTGCCCCCAGCCTTTCCACATAAGTCATGTGCCCCAACCCTCTAACTGTTTTTGTTGCCCTCTGCTGGACTCTCTCCAATCTGCCCACGTCCTTTCTCTAGTGGGGGGCTGAAAACTGGACACAGGACTCCAGATGTGGCGTCACCAGTCCTGAAGAGAGGGGAACAATCACTCCCCTCGATCTGTTGGCAACCCTCCTACTAATGAAGCCCAATATTCTGTTAGCCTACTTCACAACACGGGCACACTGCTGGCTCATAATCACCTTCCTGTGCACTGTAACCCCCAGGTCCTTTTCTGCAAAGCTGCTGCCCAGCCAGTCAGCCCCCAGCCTGCACCAGTGCATGGGATTGTTCCATCCTAAGTGCAAGATTTTGCGCTTTTCCTTACTGATCCTCATGAGATTTCTTTTGGTCCACTCCTCCAATTTTTGAGGTCTCTCTGAATCCCAGCCCTACCCTCCAATCTATCTACTACTCCCCCCCCCACACTTGGTTGTCAGCTGGGACCTATAAGCACCATTGCAATACAAGTAGTAACCAGTGACAGAAAGCTCTTTCTCCTTCCAAATCCTATGCAATTGAATGAAGAGTGCTAAGTGCAGCTGGTTTTAGAAGTAGAGGGATCAAAAGAAATAAAAAGAAATACGCCCATTAATATTGTAAAAAAAAAATCACTTTTGAGGACATCTTTTCTGTAAAATACATGGCACCTGTGGAAGGCATGTTGTTGTGGAGTGTAAAGGTATTACTGGCTTTGTCTCTGTATGCTAGATCTTGCTTTGTCACTCTGGAATAATGACACCGTCATACTTTACACTGTCATATCTGTATTGACTTTCTATGTTTGCCTGTTCATGCATGTCTTTATATAAACCACGGATTGCATACAGCAGCCACATTTCAGAAGATGTCCCCAACCTATGTTGACATTTTAAATACAATTACTAAAATTCTGCCCACAGAGACAGATTTGTGAACTCTAATGAAACTGGCTGTATTTCTCACAGGTTATTTCCATGGCAAAAATATTCATTTCATGCCACAAAACTTTTTCCCAGTTCTTTTCAAGCACAATAGCCTCTGTTTGCTAGCTGCTAGTGCAGCTCGATTAATTTGATATCTCAGCACTCGGAAGCTTGAAATCCTTCTGCCATCATCCCCAGTGATTTCTCCACCATAATTAATTGAAAGTCTGCTGATCCATTAGAAAAGGGGGTAATGACCTCTACATTTAAGTCACATTTGACTAACACAGCTATTCCACAAATTCTACAACATTTGCCAGGCATTCATGAAGGAGGAGTGCCCTTAATCCTAATGAAAATGTCACTGATCCCAAACAAATTTTATTAAATTGGGAAATCAGCTTTCAACAGTGGAAAGGAAGAAAAACATAACTTACCTCTTCACTTACAGTTTCTTGATTTCAAAAATTCAGGATTTAAATAAGATGTGATAATAGCAATAACAACAATAACAAAATAATAGTATTTTAAGTGTCTGAAGGTCAGAGTTAAGACTGGACTCCTGCAGGCTACTTACTACGTACCGCTACATAGTAAGAAGCAGCCCCTACTTCAAAGGTTTTACTATCTAAAGAGACAGACTGACAAATAGAGGGAAAATACACACCAAGAGGTGAAGTGACTTGCCAAAACTCACACAGCAAATAACTAGTATGGGCACAAACAAAAATTTGTGTAGACCATTTCAGCATAATGTGTCCATTAGACTACCTTGCCTGTTGGTTGCTTAACAAGACAAACAAAATAATGAAGCCAGCTGAAAAGCAAGAAGAAACATTTAGTTGTTCAGCTAAATCTGCTGTAACCATTTAATTTGTCTTCTCTAGTCTATAATAAGTGAAAGCCAAACCACAATCATTTACCATTGGTTTCATTTGGGGTAAATGATTGTGGTTTAGCTTTCACTTACAGCAGGCAGATCTAACAACTGCCATGTCCGTGAGTGTAAAGTACCCGTCACACCCTGCCCAACACACACATACAGCCAAAAAACCTAACAAGTATAAATTCTACTATTGAGTTGTTCTGCCTTGTTCCCATTGAAGATGCTGCAAATAGTACCATTAACTTTATTGGAGGCAAGACTAAACATAAAAAGGGGAAGCTGAAGACCAGGACGTTGGCCATGCCTTTGTCCCATCCCTCGGTGTCACTATGACTTGTCTCCTTTAGCAAAAGTTATAAAACAAGAGAAAAATGTTCAATGAAATCCTGGTCCTAGAAATCAGTTTCCTTTTCATTTCAATGAGGTTAGGAATACATTCATTATGGTTTTATTGTCTCAGATTCTGCCCCTTTTACCCATTCTGAGGTAGTACCCGATTTCACAGCCATTCAATAGATGTCAGCGGAAGTACCCAGAAGGGTAAGTTATTGTTCAACAGGGGAAAAAGTTAGGAAAATCCAGCCCAAGGCTGGCATTGTGGAAAGCTGGCTTTACAAAGGGTAGTTGATTTTAAACTCTCTGTTTCTCAGGCATGTAACCAAAGCTGCATTCAGACCTAGTCAGTCATCCTTTAATCGAAGTAGTTTTAGAATGTCAGATAACTCGCAATGTTTGTAATGAGTTTTCAGGTACTGCCTGCTGCAGAAGGCCTAAGTTAACACCAAACTATAAAATGAATAATCAGTGCTGGTTACATGAAACCAATCTTTTTTTTTATTATATTATAACAAGTTTTATTGTCTTGGTTAATTAACAATAAATCAGCTACTCATAGAGCCATCTTCTGCAAACTCTGAACACTGCTGTTTAGCTCAGTGGGAAGTGAGGGCTGTGATAGAACTGAGGGGGGTATGACTTCCTTGTATGAGGAACATTTTTGAGATGTCTTTGGAAACTTTCCCCATTTAAAATGAAGGAGAAAGTCAGTTTCATATTTTTTTGCATACTAATCATCTGAAAAAGATGGTGTCTGTCAAAACATTTTGTCTCAATAATTTTTAAACATTTCATTCCAATTTCTACATGCTTATTTAGTGGCGAAAGGATACACTTCAAACAGACATAAAATTTAAAAATGGATTTTTATTCTTTTGAAACGATCAAAATGTCCCATTTCAAAATATTGAAGCTCTTTTCCCAATGTTTTCTGAATAGGAAATTCATTAAAACTGACTCCTTTTCTGCAGACAGTTTCAGCTTTGATAAATGGGCATTTTCCAAGGAACAAACATTTTGTTGAAAGCATTCCCTTTCTGCTCAGCTCCTAAATTGTAGCCAATTATAACATTGTGTTCATGCAAATTGTTTTACAGCTAAAGTAGTAAAGAGAAAGAGAATACCATACTCCTTGGGTGCATCTACACATGTGTTAATGTACCGCTGCTACTGTACATTAAGTTTACGGTCTCTAATATGAGGTACTAACTAAATGTGCAGTAGCCAGCACCACTGTGCAGTAGCAAAGGCAAATGGTCTTTTTGTGATTCTTAATGTGCAGTAGACTAATTTTAATTAATACATTAGCATGGCTTTTGCCGTGATGCGCTAATGCACAGTATTAGTCTACTGTGCATTTAGTGTCTTGTGTAAGGGCTGGCCCCTTTTGTCTCAGATAATGAATCTACAGGATCTGGGTCAGACCTACAGGAGGAATGATCTCTCTCTGTATGGTGTACTGTTGCAGCCACGATCATCAGATTTGCTCACGTCCTTATTATCAAAGAGAAGGTAAGACTGCCTGGGGACTCTGTGGGGGCAGTGGTGGATTAAGATTTATTGAGGCACTGGGCAAACAGAAAATTAGAGCTCCCCACCCCCCTTCTCCCAGCAGGCAAGGGCAGGTTCCCTCTGCACTCGCCAGGGAGCTTCAGCTGGGACCACCCGGCTTCTCAGCACATCCGGGGCAAGCCAAAGGGTGCAAATGCTGCAGAGGTAAAGGTGGCCCTGGCCCTTCCACTCAGCAGGTGTTGCATAGCCAGAGTTGTGGTCCCCAAGCCCCATGGGATGGGCTGGGGCCAGGGCTGGGGCCGGCTTGGGGAGAGGAGGGGAAAGCTCCACCCCAGCTACCTGCCCACCCCTCTGCCAGTCCGGGTGGGGTGGGGCAGGATGGGGCTGTCCCATCCTGTCCCAGTGGTGCTGGTACCAGTAGCCACCCACAGATGGCAAGAACTGGGAGCAGAAGCAGGGCTGTCCATGGGGCATCCTGGCAGCAGACATTCCTGGGAAGCTGGCCCTGGCCCCGGCCCTGGCTCTGGCTGAAACAGAGGAGGGGCAGGTTGCCCATCTTGGATGCCCATGGCCAGGATGCCCACCTGGGCCATGCTGCCTCTGACACCCCAGGGGGGGCCCTAATTGGCACGGGCCCATGCATTAATCTGTGCCTGTGTGAGAGCTCTGAGCCTCTGGAACTCCTCCTTCACATACACCAGCATCCAGTGGCAGTGCGTAGGGGGCACACGGGGGTGCATGTACACCCCCTGAGAGCATTGGTGCACCCCCTTGACAGCAGCATGCCCTGCTTAGGCAACAGGCAGGGGGGCAGGTGAGATCACTGGTGCCCCCCCCCCCCCCCGAGAGCGCCCGCTGGGAAGTCCCCCTCGGGGTTAGTGCAATCAGCTGCAGGGGAGCACCCCCCCCGTCAGTGTGATCGGCCATGGGGGGACCCCCTCTCCAGTCGCTGACTGGCTGCCAGTGCCCCCCTTGACTCGGGAGGAACCAGTCACCCAAGCCATCATCTGAACTATCCCAAACTTGGTGATTTTACAGACTGACTGAGGAAGACACCATTCTGAGTGGGGCTTGGGAGTACACTTTTTGAATGAAGATGATGGGCTAGTCAGCCAAGCTCGTGTTATAGGGTCTAGTGCTTTGAAAAATAACTATTATCTTAAATGTATATAAATAAATCGGTCACTGTTTCCCTAGGAGCAAAAGTCTGATCCCCATGCAGACTTCTCTTTAGGGTCTTCTAAGGTACAGGTGTAACAATGTCCCTTGACATCCAAAAAAATGAATACTAAACAAACATCTGAAATCTACCCTGGCAGGGAAGAATGCAGCTCAGATGAATGTATCATTATAGAGAGGAAGCCCTCTAGAGTTCCTTTCTTACACACTCGTAAGTAGGACTAAGCCATAGCACCACAGAAGTGAACACTCCTGTATTCCAGGAACTCCCAATCAGTAGGGTGCTGTATTTTATTCACGTGATAAGGAAAAGAGTTGTAATTTACCCCTAGAATTATTTTGGTGTAAGTTCATGTGTGGGCGCTCTTATTTTGGATTAAGAGTGTCCTATTCTTATATAACTGAATTTCCCATGATGCATACACAGCAGCAGGTGAACTCATGACATGACCAGAGCTTGATTCTGCAGTTATCCACACCAGTTTTCAGTTGATGAATGTCTTCTGACTTCAGTCCCACTTTCTGGCACTATGAGCAGTGACCAAACCTATGATCACTGGACAGCACAGTTATTCTTCCTATTATTAAGCTATGATAACATTGCATTGAGATTATCCACTAAAGCAGAAACACAAACATCATAATTGCACAGCAAATTAATCCAGCACTGAATTCCAGCCATGCATTTTGTGCTTTATTAATCATTAGTGTTTCTAATGATTAATACTGAGCTGATAATTTTAAGTGCCACTTCGCTAGCTGCTGGAGCTGCTATACCCATTAGTGTTTCCAATTTCAGATACTAGGCACTGGTTCTGTCTGCCTTGTACCCATGCATTTTGCACGTGTCTGCAAGAATAGTGGTTAATAGCTTGGTTCAAAGTCTGGTAGAGCACACACATCATTGAAAATGGTTGCCAGGGCTTGGAACTGAACAGATGCAATGAAAATATGATCTATTGTTTGGGGGGTTTTTTGTTCTTAGCTCTTTTCTTGATAAATCTTGGAGCATAAACACCATACATAAGCATCTGACGCCTAGATAAAATTTGGACATTTTGGCATTAGTGTAATGGATACTGCAGCAGCCAAATCACCTGGAAAGGTCAATATCATGTAGTTTTCAAGGTCATCCTGTGTGCAAATGTTTTGAGAAGCATCTAATGTGAGAATGAATCTTATTAAAGTTTCGGCATGCAAAGATACAGCTGGAATAACACTCTAGGCTGTTTTGAGTAGGTTTTTCAAATTGAGAAGCGAAGTTCACATAATCCAGATTGTATTCTCAGTTTTGAACAGGTTGAAACAAGATAAATAAAGATACAGAAAGGAAGGGGCTTGACTGGCAGTGAACCTGATTTCCTTAGAACAACAAAAGGCTGAATGTGTTCTCCAGATCTCCTTTTGCTTTGCTTTCTAATAAAAGGCTTAATATCCAAAGCAGTCAAAACTAGCATTCTGCTTTATGTATGTCTTGTTATCCTTGAAACTCACTTGCAAAGGCTGCAGTGTTCATGCTCATACACAGGGAGCCTTTCTTCATTATTTAAAACTTGCCTTCTTGTGTGCACAAATAACTAGCAACCACTTCTCTAGTAAGGATCTCAGGCATCCACAAAGGCAGATGTAAATGAAAATAGATATTTGCTTTTTTAACACATTGTAGGATACTGAGAAAAACAAGCAAAAAGAAGTGGGTAAAATTAGATTCCAGAAAGGTCCCTTCTCAGTGATAAAAAGGCTATTAAAATTAAAAAGGATATTAAAATGACAGTATAACTAAACTATCAGTGAAGAGTTAGCTGTATAAAGGTACATAAGGCCAGGACCCTAAAAAACCTATAGAGATGCTTAATTTTAAACGTGGGTAGTTTCACTGAACTTAGGACACCTACTTGAATAGTTTAAACATATGCCTAAATCTTTTTACGATCCAGGCCTAAATAAGTAGCTTGATTTTTCAGAGCTGTTGATCATCTTTAATTCGCACCGACTTGGGAATCAGCCTATAGATGTGCTTTTGTCAATTTTTAATTGGAAAAAAAAAATTATAGGAAGGAGAAATGGCCAATGCATCTGTCTCCAATCTGAGTTTGAACATTGAATAAAGTCATCCTTGTGCAAACAGTTTTCAAAGTCAAAGGTTTGCTAGAACTTGGATTAAGGTGGACCAGTGTCTATAGGTGACAGAAGATACAGAGGAATGTAGCCAGTGTTGCATCCAACCCGAGAACCAAATATCCATTTGAATTGGGTAGATTTGGGACAGTATTTTGTACAAGTCCAGAGCAGGCCTCAAATTCTTGTCTTTGGTAACAAAATGCCTTCACTGCTCTGCCACTGCACCTGAGCCAAGCTTTTCTGGGAGTACCCAAACTCAAATCGTCACTCACAATTGGAGAAGATAGCATCAACACGTTTTTCAAAGGAATGGCAATAAAAAACCCCCACATACATTGATTTATGGCAGGGTATTGATGGAGACAGAATTTTTTGCCAGTAAGCTTTCTGAAGCCCAAGATAGACTCTTCAGTTACTTATTCAAAATCGAAGGATTTTGATCTGAAAATGGACATTTGGATACAGTTTGCTTTCAGAGAAATGCATGAAAAGTTTCAGTGCTTAGCTGGGAACAAAGACACATTTTGAGACCTTGCAAGGTTGTTGCAAAGTAGAATTATCACTTTCCAGCCAGCTCTAATTGGCAGTCTCTGTTCAAGGGAAGTAATGTAGAATAGGGATGATCGAAGTCAGGAAGCTAGCGCGTTGGCAGAGTTGTGCAGGGAAGCTTGTTCTGTAACCCTCTCATTATTGTCAGCATTCTGTTCTCTCGCTAATTTAATCTATTAAATAAATAAATGAGTCGTTGTGCCAGATGAGTCTTTTTGTCAGAGAAAATACTCTTCTAGAGCTGCCATCTTTTAATGGCAATTATCAAGGCATAAACTGTTGCCTACGGGCAGGTTTGTAATAATAATAATTTTATAAGGGGTATGAATCAAGCTATAAAAATAAAAAAAAATAACAAAGAGATAAGTGCCTAGACACTAGAAAGCACAGACAGAAATAACACTGCGTAGCATTGGCTTGGAAGGCCGTAACGTTCACGTTTCTGCATAATGTTGTACCCGTCTGTCTTTGAACAGCATCCAGTAACTCAAGCTCTAATTCTGCAGGGTCTTATGTGAGTGCTCAGGCATAAGTACTGGGAGTAATTCCATTCACTTCAGCGGGTCAGCTCCTAGCTCAGAAAGTCGAGAAGTCCTCGGACTGCATAAAGCCGATTAGGTGAGTTTTTGCCAACTTGTGCCTGAGGGTTGTCCTTCCACACAATCATAAAATACGCTCAGGAATGGGCCGGCCTTGTAAACTCCTTGCAGTGTTACTTTCCTGAAATAAAGTAAGTCGGCTACTCTTTAGGCTTTTCCTGATGTCTTCATTATGTGATTAGATAGTATGCACAATACAGACGTAGCACAGTTATTTTTGGTCTATACTGTCTCTTCTCAGCACAGGTTTGCTTGCTAATAGGTCCTTTGCAAGACCCTTTTCCTCTCCCAAAATGCCTTTTTGGGACAGCCCTTTAAATATATCAAAGTTAAGGTGCTGTGACCCAAAGGTGGCCATTTTCTAACTGCCTGCTTGCTGCCTTTCCATCTCTTCTATCATGTAAGTACCCTAATCCTTCCTTACATTTTCTCCTTACTTTCTTATCCTTGAGAATACATTTTTTCCAAGTGACAAATCGGATTTTGCTTACAAGGCTGCCCAAACACTTTGTTATCATCAGGCAATAGAGAAGACCTCATGGGAGCATAATAAAAAAGTTTAGTTTAATGTGTTCATACGTATAATGAGGAAAGTCACCTTTATCGAATGTTAGGAGCATAGAAAGCTTTTCTCTTTATACTCAGAAATCAATTTGGGGATTTCATGAGCTGTGCTTAAAATATATGTTTTGCCTATCCTTCTGTTATTAAAACAAAAAGAAGAGAAAAGGGGTTTTGGTGATTAGTGCATATTTACCAGACTCAGTCCTGCTGACATCCCATCCACAGAAATAGCATTGACTTTAATGGAAGTTTGGTACTCAGATGCCATGCGGGCATTTGCCCATACCAAAAACAGTCAACCATTATTCTTCCCTTTAAAACTTCTATTTATATGAAGCATGCAAACAAACTGCAGAGAGTAGTTTAGCATCAGTGCAAAGGGTAAATTACCATGGGGAAGCTGATGCATGGTAAATCCCCTTTCCATTTTGACCTCCATCTTCATACTTTCCCGTTTTTCCCATCTCTGCCTTTTATAGTTATTTAGGTGCTTATTTCCCCCTAGTCTATTAAATTGCATTTCAGTATATTTGCATAGCACATATGTATAACTTAATTTCAGTAAAAATTTTCACATGAACGTATGCGGGATGCAAAGGTCCTGGGCCACGTTCTGTTCTCACTCTGGAGTAGAACAGCTATATTTCTATTGATGTGAATGGAGTAGCAGCAGTAAAAAAAAATGCTGCGAGTGAGATCAGAAAGAGGACTTTTGTTTAGATACATATATGAAATACCTCTGAATATTTGGAATTTGAGAAAGGTGTGTGTGTGTGTATATATGTGTGTGTGTATATCCACACCTATCAGATAGATGAGGGAGTTGGGAAAGTTCTGGTGATTTGATTGAAATAGCTAAAATGAACAAGAATGATGACTGGTACCTTCACTTGAGAGTAACAGGGACTAGAAGGATGAATATTTAAAAGGAAAGAGTGAATTATTCATACGCATTTCCAGCTAGCAGAGTTTAGCAGCCTTGTTTGTTCCCTATTTGTTACACTGTAAGACGGGGTGCATGCACGATGCCCAGTGCTGGCGAAATCCTGTCTGACACAAAGAGAGTGAAGTCGGTGAGGTGAGAGCAGCTTTGTGTCAGAGTTTGAGCTTGGAACAGATGCAAAGGCTAAGAAAGGCAGACTGCTCTGAATAAAGAACATTCAAGAGCATGTAAATCACTGATCTAACTTTATTATGATACAATGGCGAATTATGTTGGTTTTGCCTCTGCAATTAGACAGTGCAACAGATGGTGAAGATTTACAAAAACAGGAATACTCTTGGCAAAGCAAGTTTAACAAATTTGTAGCTGAGGAGTTACTCAAGATGGATGGGGATGTTTGTGCCCGACAAAAAAAGATTAATTTTTTATATATAGATCTTCCCAGTTCCACTTTAAAAATAAAAGTTGAGCACTTCCACCAGCTCTGCCTATTCACACTCAGACTGCTTGGGTAGGGCCTGACCTGATAAGATTTTCCAGAGGGAAGAGGTCGGTGGGAGCATTTGCTATTGTAGACATGAGGAGGTAGGCATGCTCGGGAGACCAAGCAGTGGGAGTACGCTGAATTTTTCCATTGCAGAAAAGACCACTATTACTCTTTCACCAGGCTCAAAACACAAGTTAGTCCCCCGTGCTCCTGTGGGATGCTCTATCCACCCCAGCGTTGCAGCAATCACCAGCCGTGCTGGTACCTCAAGGTATATAGAAAAAACTTTTAAAGCTGTGCCTGTGCCCAAATCACTGATTTGCCGAATCAGCATCGAATCTTCAGATTCAGATTTGGCCAAATTGAATCAGGGATAGTGAGCTGAATCAACGGATCAAATAGCTGTTCCCAGTTCGGGCCAAATCCAAATCAAATAGGGCCCGTTTCTCACAGCCCTAGTACTTATACTGTCGATACTTTCTGTCATGCAGTGAACTTCCTAGGTGAATTGTTGATGTTTATAGGAACTGCAGAGCATGCCCACAATATCAAATAGTGTCATTTCACAGTAATTGCTTTTGGACTGCGTTCAGTCAGTCACTGGGCATGCCTTTGTGCTGCTGGAGCTATACTATTATCAAGACCGATAGCTACTTAATTCTAGCTCCAGTATGTCTACACTGCAGACAACCCTTGACTGCAGTGTTGACAATGCCGCTGCATTACAAAACGTAACCACATTCATGCTTCAGTACTAGTACTTCTTCTAATGATGGTTTTATAATTGCACAACTGTCTCCTCATCTGCGCATGAGCTTTCCCTTGCAAAATCCCACCTACTCTAATTGATCATTTTGGTTTTTAATTTGTTCTCATTGTGGAACGCGATATAGAAAAACCATTTGGAAACATTTTTACTGGATAACTGTGTGCATTGCAGAGAAGCTATAGGTCCCTTCATGGAGCCAGCCCCTTTCTCAGATTACCCTGGAGGAGTGGAGTCTGTCTATAAAGTTTCTCCTTGCCTTGGAACAGGCCAGTTTCCTCTGCAGAAAGAGCTGCATCCATGATGTGTTTCCTTTTGATTCTTGGCAAGAAGACATTGCACTCACAGAGGAAAAAAACCAAAACCAAACATGAGGATAAAACAGATGATATTTGTTCATTTCTCTTCCAATTCCCACTCAAAAAGAAAAGAAAACTAGACCAGCTTCACTAGAGATAGTGATTTTCTATACTTTTGATGAATTTTTTAAAGTATTTCTCTTCAGGTTCCTCTGTACGAGGTCTGCATGCAAAACAACCTTTCCAGCTTCACAGGCTATGCTAGTATAGCAGTTGAACAGGTCAGCATTCAGTTCTGGCTAAAAGATGCAAAGTTTTAGTGATTAAGGCCTAGGTCCTCAACTGTATTTGGCCACCTCACTTCCATTCAAATCATTGTGAATAAGGCACATAAATGGCTCTAAGTGTCTGGACCTTGGCGTCTGAGAAAAGTGTTAGAGTAGGAGATAATTAAAAAAGCTGTGTCACTTCACACATTATTATTATGAAGGGTAATGATTTTATTTATGGCGTACTGATGAAGGTTTTCTAGTAGTATTGATGGAACAAGGGTATTTCTTATGGATAAAGGTTACTCAAGCACGTACAACAAAGGCAGGTGGAAAGTTATAGTGGGGTCTAATTTATGAATTGCAGTCATAGCTGCGAATTTCCAAGATTTCAGTGTTTTTAAACTCTAGGGCTAAATACAGACATTTGAGGATGTTAGGGGGAGGTTGAATCAGATCCAAAATGCCTACCTAATCTAAGGTAAATCAGGATGAGGGGAGCTTATGGGGTAGGGATGGGAAGGCAAGCAGGCTGGGGGGAGGATCAGGATCTTCTGGGGTGGGAGGCAGGCACGATCTGCAAGAGTGATTGGGGGCCAGACAGGGTCCATGAGAGGTTGTTGGGGTCTACAAGGGCCAGGAGGGATCAGGGGGACTCATGGAGGGACTGGGGGAGGGACCAGGGTCTACTTGTAGCCCCGCCAGTCTCCTCCAGGAAATCTACACTCTCATCCTACCAATTTCTCCATCCATCAATACTTATTTGCTTGACTCTGGAAGCAGCAAATGCTAATAGTCAACAGAATCTGGAGCAGTTTTGGGGCTGGGGGTTGGGGCTGGTCCATGCCTCCATGGGGGGGCAAGAGGCCTAAAAATAGCCCAGTGCTGGGGTAGGAGGTGTGAAAAGTGCAGCCCCAGGGCTGGGAGACTAATTCCACTGCCCTGGTCTAACCCAAATCGAGCGAGTCTGATACGACATTGATCCAGGTTTACCTGAGACTGGGTTTTGCAATTTTTAGACTAGTCTGTGTGCACTGAACTTTTGTTCTGTTACTGGTTTACATTGATTTCTGATCACTGAGACTGGGTCTGAGCGTAATGTCCTCACCCAGGGCAAGCTGAGTTAGACCAGGTAGCCGTTTTGAACCCGATCTAACCCCCCGCTAATGTTCCCAAACATCTGCACTTACCCTAAAATTCCTGAAAGATATCTGCTGCATCTCTGTAGATATCCTGGAGATATTCATAAATGTCTAAGCAACTCAGTTATGGAAACATGTGTACCTCTCCAAGAGTCAAGCACTGAGACAAAGATGTTGGTAGGAAATTTGCTGAGTTTACTTGACATTGCCTCACTTCTGAGGATTTCTACGTAACTTTTTTCCAACAAATTTTACTCTATTCCAGCATTGCTATTGAGACAAAAGAGTTACATTTTTTTTCTTGTGTTGATATAGCTAGTGGACTGGCATCACCGTACAACTGGCTGGCACTAATTTTTAGATCTCTGATGAGATAGATTTTGTACCTGCTATTCTCTCATTTATTTCGGTGTATAACTATATTACCTATGAAGCCATCTACTGAATCAGTGCACAAAGCACCCTGACTAGTCTGGCAGTATAATTCAGTCAGAAAATTGCCACTTTCAATTTCAAATATAATTTCCTGTTTATTTCATTCAATAAACTAAATGATACCATTCTAATATCAAGTGGCAAAATGCACAGGTATCAAATACCAGTGTGTCTCACAGTAGGAAACATCCAATATACATAGTTAAGATAAGTAGAAAACATATAGACTACAAAATCTGATACAGATTCAGCCAGGAGCAGGGTCATGTGTGTCAAGCGATATACAAATGTATGCATTGGAGCCCTGTTGTCTGGTTTATTTGAGTGAGATGACTGTATACCATTCTCCTTCCATACTGACTGCCCAGGGTTCACAACCCAAAAGATATATTCAGATGAAATCCTTTTGGATCAGATCTTTCCATCCTGATTTATGTTCAGTAGGTCCCTAGTCTGCCAGTATTGAAATCAGTATTGTTTCCCAGGAAAAGAGGAAGAGGGAAAAACAAAGCTCTGTTTGTAAACAAGCAATTATTAAGACTTTCCAGAGTTTTTCCAAGATTTGCTTTTAATCCTGGTTATACAGTGGCTAGTGTCCTTTATGTGATCTTACATATTGTTCTTATAAAATCACTGGTGCCGGGGCAGAGGTTGTTGGTAAGTCTCCTGTGCTTCATCTGAAAGTCAAATCTCTGACAGTCATTTTTATCAAAATAATTCCTGACATAAAAAACCTAATTGCTTTCATTAAATGCATCTTACATAATCTTTTTGTCTTAATCTTTTAAAAGATGTTGTTCGTTTGTACCAGACGATCACCCTATGCACTGCCGTCAGAAAATTCATCAACTATTGTGCCACTTGCTTGGGCTTGGAAGGAAAAAAGGAAGTAATGTGACTTAGCCACCTTCACTTAAATTGTACACAAGTCTTTTATTTGTTGCTGGAAGCCAGAATAACTCGATTTGAGTTTTACAGTGGATGGCTTCACTGTACAAAGTTCCTGAAATTCATACCAATCATCTGGATCTAATATGATCCAGGTCTGGGGTTTTTTTTTTTGTTGGTGTATTTTCCCCCCTAGCTAATATAGGTAAACTTTCTTGACATACTTCGAAGTTGAAAAGGAGGTTCATTCAAAACGCAGGAGCTACTGAACTAGCAAATAGCTATTTACTAGGGTGTGTGAAACAGGCTGTATTCTATTCAGATTCATCCCAAATTGGGGACAGTGATTTGATTAGTTGATTGGGATCACTGTCCCTGATTCGATTTGGCCAAATTGGAATGTGAAGATTTGATGCTGACTTGGAGAATCAGCAATTCAGCCGGAGACACAGCTCTAAATGTTTTTTCTACATATTTTGAGGTACCAGGCATGGCTCATGAACACTGTGATGCTGGGGTGGATGAAGCATCCCACAGGAGCACGAGGGAGCCCCCCGCATGCCCGATTGTGAACCCGGAAGTGGACTGGAAGTGCTTCTTGTCCACTTGCAGGTCTGCTGCCAAGCGTGGTGGGGAGCCTCCTGCACTCCTGTGGATTCTCCATGCACCTCAGTATCTCAGTGTTCACGAACCACCTGGTATCTTGAGGTATGTAGAAAAAACAGTTAAAGCTGTGTCTGTGGTCAAATCTCCGAATCTCTCTGAATCAAGTCG